>JAOXNO010000052.1:48263896-48330818 GCA_028565335.1 Limnodromus scolopaceus
TATTTTACTAGCCATTTTGATGGCTAGTTGAGGATTGATCTGATTTTCATTGGAAACTTAACAGAAGGCTTCAGCATCCATCCACTGAATGGCAATTGTTTATGTAGAGCCTACCAATTTTTGAGTATAACTATTTTTCCCAGTATGCAATGCTTTCCTCAGCAAAACTGGATTTCATCTACCATTTTGTCATCCAATTGCTTATACTGCAAGTTCCTTATGCAATAGTTCATGGTCCACTTTAGATTTGATTATTCTGAATGATTTTATACCACCTGCAAACTTTGTCTTTTCACTATTCATCTCTTTTTCCGGATCATTTATGAACAGAAGTGTACATTTTCTAGTCCTTAATGATCCACCTTCAGAAACATTGATTTCTGCTACTGAAATTTGCCTTTTGAAAAAGCATTACGGAATTCAATGAGAATTGCCAACTTTCACAGGATGCTTTTTGGGCTGTTTCATGAAATACCTATTTCCAGTAGCAAAAATCACTGACTATCACCACTTTTGAGCAACTGCACTATTTTTTTTTCCTTTGATAGAGAAGAGTTGTATGTGTGGAATAGGTTGATATTTAATGAGTTTAGTACTGAATTAAAGTCACTATATGAAAGTGCAGAGAATTTGGGTTTGTTTGGGTTTTTTTAACTCCCTCCCCCCCGGTGGTAGGAAAACAGCCAAAAATTTAGAACCGCAAAACTTTCCACCCGTATGTTTGTTTTCTGCAGTTTTGAGGGATATTTTTACATTCACTTTGACAGTGAAGCTCTCTCTCAAAGCAGTGAAATTTCTGTCCCTTCTGACAAGCAATCTGGTTTACTGGGGTGTCCGGCTTTGCTAGAACATACTGTCTAACTGTACAGTATAGAGCACAAGGTACAAAATTTCTGGCCAAAATAGTTATTTCCATAGGAATAAAATTGTTTGGAGTTTCTTTTCCTGTACCTGAGCCCACTGTTTCTGGGGAAGTTGTAGTCATTCACTTTCTTTCTTGGTGTGCACCAAGACTTTCTGGTGTCCAGGCACAACATACTACAGATTTCAGAGTCTCAAAGCCACCAAATCAGGGCTTAAAGCCCAAACACCTTCATTACTTAAACATGTTTCCTATTAGATATAGTCACCCTGAATCACATTTTACCTTCATCTTGGATAAGCAAAGAGGAAAACCAGGGCTAAAGAGGCTTGTGGAACAGTCCTGAAAATCAGTGTGAAGTTACCCAGGTGTCTCCAACAAGTGTCCTTTTCTTGTGCTCCCTTCGTTAACTTCTGTTTCTGTACCCTTGTTCCAACCAGGCTTTCAGTTGTGGCACAGCATGTGGTCTTCCTTGTGCCTGAGAATCACAAAAAAACTACTTTTCATTAAAATTTTGCTATGTGCCATCACTGATAAACTACAGGTCGGCTTCCCACTTTGATACTCCTGTAAAGAAAAATCTGAGTTCTGGTGTCATTCAGCAAGCAATTGGGTGATGATCACAGTTAATGCATGTCAAGGTCACTTGTCTGGAGCGCACTGTAATAAAACCTACTTTGACAAGATTAAACCATATTCAATCCCTATTACAAAACATTGCAGCTCAATACAGACCCGGTCCATTCTGACAAGGCACCCAGGTCTTGAATTTATTTTTATAGTTTACAGAATTAGTTCAAAGGACTGAAAATATAGAAGTGATATGTCAGCATTCTCTGGCTACTTAACAATCCACTATTGTGGTTTAAAATAGCTTATTTAAGTCTTCATTTTGCTGTTAGTCAAATAGATGAGCGATGTTAGCTATTATGCAAGTGTTACTGCCTAAATGATCCAAACAAAGCAGTAACTAGGCACAAACAGTAACTTCACCTCTCCTGGAGATAATTATTTTTGTGCATGTCAGGTATTCAAAAATACCAGGGTTTTATAATAGCAGACAGTTGCATGGTGGCTATGAAACATGAATGCTTTCATAACGTGCGTAATATAAAGTAGCGTAACAGTTACTGATGGAGCCATAACTGCCTCACCGGGGTCAGTTGCAGTTTTTGCACTGACAGCAGTCAAGCTGGAATTTGACCCTGCAAGTTTAACACGGCAGTCGTGCTTTGTCATTAACACCTCGGCTCTGTCAGCTGAGGGTGAATCAATTCTGCATTAGCGCTTTCCAAACCTCAGAACAGCTTTCACTAGAGTCGTCGTCCTGGAGAAGCAAGCTGCAGGCTGAATCGGATTACCGTACGCATGCGAGTCCATCCACCAGAACAGTAATTCCACCGCGGTGATTCTGCCTTGCCTCTAATCCTGTTTTCCGTACTGTAATTCTGCTAGCTTTTTTTTTTTTTGCAGTTATTTCTGATTCACTTTGCTATGCGTATTGCATCTTGTTCCTCTGTCCTGAGTGTGGGCAGAGCTATTGTTTCTTAGGAGAGACTCAGCAATGGGAGCCAGAGAAGTAGGATTGCTTGTTTTCTATCTATCTATCAAACTAGGTGGTGCTTTGCTGGTTCAGCTGCAGGGAACACTCAGCTCTGGTGCGAGACCAAAGAATTCCACGCGTTTTCCAAAAGAAGTGTCAGGGATGGTGACAGTGCCACCAGACTTTGATAAGACCCAGTCGAAAAAGGCTTAGCGCTCGTGTTGCTGCAGTGAATGACATCCGTACATGTGTGCCAACCTAATGTGACATGTCTTTGGCTTCAAGACAAGAATATCAGCGCCATCTAGTTAGCTAGGGAGTTTGGTGCAAAGTCGTTTTAAGCAAAGGTGACACTTCTGGCATTAGTTGTGACAGCTGACCTTTCTTTAGATCATTGCACTCCTAATGGATCTCTTAACATAAACGGCACTGACACATGACAGAAGTCCTTAGGCGTTCAGACGCTCTGCACAAGTCCATTAGATGTTACAGTCAACTGTCAGCTACAGTCAAATCCTGCAGCTGCTGTTGGCGAAACGGCATCTCTGCAGGTGATGGCAAGAATATGTCACCAAGCTAGTAGTCTGCACGGTCGGTGTGGCTGGCAACTCTGTCAAGTGCTCTCAGCCGAAGAAATCTGCCTTCCTGGATTGGAAGGGACAGCCGTGTGAGACGGAGCTATTCTTTCCTTTGTGTCTCGGAGATACAGTTAACTTTTCTGGTTATGCTGCTGTGGTTTTCAGACAGCGCCAGTAAGACTCCGGTCTGAGAGGTCACGGTGTAGGGCTTGGCTTCCTGTCGCTCCGTAAGCCTGTGGTAGGTCTGCAGCTGAATGAATGCTGATGCACAGGGAGTATGCTGAGAGGATTGGCTTGGGGCATGACATTGCTCTGTGCTCCCTCCAGAGCCCACCCCTGGCATGATTTGTGTGAATGAAAGCTAAACGTGTGAAGTTTTGATGTATCTCACCTCTTTTACCCCACTGCACCGGTGCAAATCCTAACTGTGACATTTTCCCACCTTGCACAGGGACCCTCCTGGGTGTTACTTCTTTAGCTTCTCTGTGAACTTAATTCAGAAGGTCTCTCCTCCTGCCTTTAGAGGTCCTCCTTTAGCATTTCCTGCTGATCTCCTGCCCAGCAGGATGCACTGATTAGTAGTGGCTTACTAGTCCTGGGGTGCATCTCTTTCAGTATTCCTTGAAATTGTTTCTAAGATATAAAGTTATATTGTGTCATATCAATCAGCACAATTAATCCTCTCAGTTTTGATTACGTTGTAATGGTTCTAGGAAGAGGGGGGTGATGGGGTGTTTCATCTAGCTCTTCGAGAAGCTTTCCACTGACTGGCCACCTTCGTAAACGTTACCATTAGCAGGGCTGGGGGTGGTCATTGAAGCAAATCTTTTTGATATCTAGTTGAAGTCGTTGTCTGCTTCAGTGAAACTGTGGACGTTAAAGATCCAGAGATCCCCTGGTCCACGTGTAACTGATCTAGTTAATCAATTATCTGTTCTGTAATTAATCTTCCTGGATTAACTGGGAAGCCCTGTAGTGGGCTGTACAAATTAAGGAGTGTTTTTTACGCGATGGCTTCCCTCAGACTTTGGTCCAAAGCTCAGTGGGTATTTTAAGAATCCTATTTTCCTATTTGTGAGTCTTAAATAGTATTTGTGGCAAGAGTAAAAGAATATTCTTTAATATCTGTCAGCTTTCTTCTGAACAGTGCCGATGAGAGATGAGTTCAGTTACTGAATTGCAGGAATTGGAAAAGGCAACAATTGTGATTGACTGAAATTTGAACTATCATTCACAAATGCACTTTTTAAAGTTGAAGGTGATGCACGCAATGCATATATTTTCTCTTGGTAATACTTGAGGATAGAGCATATGTAATTTCAGTTTTGTGCTTATGAATATAAGTTTCTGCAGCAGATAGCAACAAAGGAGCAATCCTCCTTCCTTCCCATGCTGCCCACCATGTATTTCCTCCTCTTCCTATAATTTTAACATTTGTGCAGTCGCACAGTGATTTTTATCTGTCCATGATATAACTAAATATGAGCCCTGCAAAAAAAAAGTTTAGCTTTTAATTGGAGCATCAAACTGATGGAACGCAGTGTGAAGCTAACCCTGGAGAAGTGAAGGGCAGGAGCTGTTCCCGAGAGCGAGCAGGGAGAGAGGCAGGGCAGCCCCTTCTGGTCATCATACGGATTGTAGATTGATCAGCTGTAAAGTTTCACCTGGACTTCAAGGATTTATTTGAGGATTCTTGGAAAAATCTGGGCCCCTTCCCTTAAAGTTTAGGGACTTCTCTTGAAGTTTGTTTTAATGAACAGATGACAACTTCTGTAGTATAATATACTGCTGTCGTTGTAAATATGAGTAACTCCTTCCACTACATAAAGAGCTGGTGCAAGTGAAATAAACCTTCTTGTATTCCAGGAAGGAAGGAGAGTTAGAAAATTGACAAAGTCTTCAGGAGAGTTTGTTTTTTGGTTCTTCTAAACAGAAATTGTTTGACTTTACATTGCAAAGAGTTGATGCCCTGCCTGGCATAGTTGAATGTTTTTTGCATTCGGTGGGATGGGTATGAGCGAGCTGCACCTCTAGAGCACATAAGGTGAACAGGATGATGCTTTCCAGAATACTTTGAAAGCAAGGTAGGTAGTTTGTGCTATGTTTCCACCTGTTCTAATAAATCTAGATCAGGTGCTAAGAAATAATGCAACTACCTGTCTCCTCCTCAAGTGTCTAAAGGCATTAGTGCATTTCTCTGAATGAAATATGTTCACTTCATATCATGTTACAATACATCATGTTGTAAAACAACATGACAATGTGTCAGGATGTGACAAACAACTGGTGCAACGCATTAAGAAATTTAAATGAAAATTAGTTTAGACCATTTTTCTTCCCATCAGCTGGAAGAAAAAGAGCTTGATCTGACATTTGTAGATCAGTTAAGTAACAGAGAGGCGCTGCATGGTTTTATCTCTCTGTAGGTCCTAGTAGGTGGTCTGCGCTGGTGGGCATCTTTGGACATCCTTAATTGACAATAATGATGGGATTCTGTGGTGGGTTGACCCTGGCTGGATACCAGGTGCCCACCAAAGCCACTCTATCATCCCCCTCCTCAGCTGGAAGGGGAGAGAAAAATATAACGAAAGGCTCATGGGTTGAGATAAGGACAGGGAGATCACTCAGCAGTTGCTGTCACGGGCAGAACAGATTTGACTTGGGGAAAACTAATTTAATTTATTATGAATCAAATCACAGTAGGGTAATGAGAAGTAAAGACTAAATCATAAAACATCTTGCCCCACCCTACCCTTCTTCCTGGTCTTCACTTCACTGCTGATTTCTCTCCCTCCTCCCCGTGAGTGGTGCAGGGAGATGGGGAATAGGGGTTGTGGTCAGTTCATCACATGTTGTTTCTGCTCCTCCTTCCTCCTCAGGGGACAACTCCTCACACTCTTTCCCTGCTCCAGTGTGGGGTCCCTCCCATAGGAGACAGTTCTCTACAAACTTCTCCAATGGTCCTTCCCATGGGCTGCAGTTTTTCACAAGCTGCTCCAGCGTGGGTCCCCTGTGGGATCACAACCTCCTTCAGGGATCCACCTGCTCTGGCATGGGGCCCTCCACGGGCTGCAGTCCATGGACGGCAGGTGGATGTCTGCTCCACCGTGAACCTCCGTGGGCTGCAGGGGGACAGCCTGCCCCACCATAGTCTTCAATACAGACTGCAGGGGAATACCTGCTCCGCTGCCTGGAGCACCTCCTCCCCTCCTTCTTCACTGACCTGGGTGTAGGGTTGTTTCTCTCACATATTCTCACCCCTCTTTTAGGCTGCAGTTTCCATTGTGCAATTTTTCCCCCTTCTTAAGTATGTTATCCCAGAGGCACTGCCACCGTTGCTGATGGCCTTGGCCATCAACTTTCAACTTCTCTCACTTGATCTTCTGCTGGACTCTCTGAGTTAAATTTTATTCTTGATTATTTTGGGAGTAAAAAGACTTAGTTCCTTAAAAAAGTATTTCCCTTTATTATGGTAAACAAAGAGCAGAATTTGACCTGTAAAATCATGTCTTTTAAAAATTAGACCCAGCCCATCTTATTATAGAAGACTAGGATAACTCCTGTGAATACTATACTACAATGAAAAATGGCCATTTCTTAAATCTTGTGTGTTAGTTTAAAAAACTAGAATCTTAGTTAAGATTCAGAACTCATTCCTGTTTCTGAGTCCATGACTACATAGTTTCATTAGCGAAGTCTTACGAAAAGCTTCAGGAAAGGTTTAAAAAAAGTGAAAGTTTTTGGTGAAGTTGGTTTTCAAGACTTTGCTGACCCTTCGGAAGAATTTCAGGCTTGATTTTCCTTTATAGACTTTGTGCTGATATCCATTATGTGATTCTCATCTAGATACTTTATAATTCCATTTTTAATTGACTTTGAATTAAGTATCCATTTTTTCATTCAAAATCACTCTCTTATCAAAAACTCCTTAGCCAGTCTAGATGGCACTTAATTTACCATTTCAGCAGTTTCTTGCAAGAGTGATATTATGTAAAATGATTTCAAATGTTAATATTACAAGCTTGGGGGGAAAGGAGGTTTAAAAAGTAATTATTTGAGAAACAACTTATTTCAAAAGTTACTGGAAAGAGACAAACAACATGTTTGCACAAGCCTTGTTTCTCTAGAAAACCAAGCTGAAGATAGGGTCTCAAAACAGCTGGACATCTGATAAACTTCGCGTTTGGTCTGGAAGTGTGTGGGAGCTAGAGAATCTATTTTTACATCAAACATTTCAGAAGCACCCAAAGCAGCACAATTTCTTTTTATACATAGAATTGGGATATTTAACATTTAATGTGCTGTATGTGAAATGAAAAACATATTTATTTATTTATTTATAATTACTTGGTACTTGGACCTTCAAGATGGGTATAACTGCAGCAGATGTTTTCCATCTCCAAAGAGAAGCAAGCATATAGATTGCTTATCATTAATTTAGATGGGATCAAGATCTGACAGGGGGCCCTAGACTTTCTCTCAGTTTAGTGGGTGGCTTGGACAGTTGTCTGAATTCTGGGGAAATCCTTGAAGGAAAAAACTCTCCAGGGGAACTTCACCTCTTACAATAGCAGTTGGGAACTTAACTAGAGTTGGTGAGGGAGGTAGTAACCAGAGGAGTTGGAATAGGTTGTCCTTCACACAGGAATATGGAAAGCTCTGCTGTAAATGACATTACTGCTCTAGGAACATTTGGAGAATTGAGATGACAGGCTTTCAATGTGTTTTCCAGTAAGCAGGCTCACTTTTTCTGGGCAAACTTTCCACCTGCACCTATAAGTGCAAATCTAGCCTTGTCTGTTGAACTTGTAAACTTTTGGCTTGTTGCTTTGTTGGTATAGAACTGTAAGGGTAATTGAAGGGCTGAAGTTACTGTTCAGTCCTTTGGAAAATGCATGGTTTTGTGCACTCAGAAATGGCCATTTTCTAGTGTTCTGACAGCTACCTCTAATGTATTAGCTATAAAATAAATGTTCATTCAGGTAATTTGTTGCATCGAATACTTTCGGGAGATTATAAAAAGAGATAATTCTTGCCACTGTGTGTGTTTTCTCAGTTGGTGTATAGGAGGCCAAGCAGCAGCAGAAGGACTGGGGAGTCTAGGGAATGATTGTTTCTCTTTAGAGAACCCCACAAAAATACTTCTTCCAGATCTACAAGAGTACTTTGCAAACAAGGAAAGCAAGTAGGTTGGCAAAGGAGAGCAGCTATCACCAGCTTGCATCAGATATCGTAGCCCTAGGCTTAGCAAAAATTAGGCAGTCATAGTTCCATGGACTATGCATGATGAAATTCATTGAATTGGTTTCACATCTGACCTCTCCAAGCAGGACCATCAAGTTTCTGGAGCTCATTTACCTCTCACTGCATTCTCTCCTGGGACTGCTACTGAACCAAGGAAGTCATCTCTGCTAGGACAAGTTTTCCTGTGATTTAAGGGCAGGGAAATTGCACCCTCTGTTCCCTCTGACACATTTTTTGAAGAAAACTCAGTAAAAAATACCCTTGCAAATGTTTGAGTGATATTTGGAATAGATGGAGTGATTTGGTTGCGACTTTGTAAAGGTTCTCCCTTTTTCTTTTTGTCATTACGAGTGCTATCATGCAGAGTAGTTCAGTCCCTGTTGAAGACAGTCCCTAAATGTCAAACCTGAAAAGATACAGTTCTTTAATTAGCAGGGCTATTTTATTCCATGGATGCTCCTTTAAAGCTTCCCTAGACCCTATAATTTCTGCTCTGATAGATTGAGATTTTTTTATGTTCGCTTCTAAATGTCTTTGTTTCTTTTGTAATGGATTAAATGAAGTTTTAACAAGGCTTATGGTGAGATTCCTCATCATTAAAATAACAAATGGTTGAAAAGCTGCCTTCTGTCTTGCAGAAATCTAACAGCATTAGTGGACCATAATCCAGCTGGTAACTGATTGCTGAACAACTGCAAAACCTTTCATACTTTGAGATGCTATCAGTATATAAAATATGTTTTCATGTAGTTTATTGAGCAGCTTATTAGAGGAGGTTAAGGCAATGGAGCTTCACAAATTCCATTTAGCATTCAAAAATATTTTATCTGAGTTTCAGATATTTCAAGTCTAATTGGGTTTCTTTTATCTAATCTGGATACATCAAGGTAATATTTCCTGAAAGATGTGCAACATTTTCTGGTTCTAGCTTGGTGGGTTTTTTTTGGTTCTAACCAGATTTGAGAAACTAAAGATGTTTGTAGCCTCCAAGGATGGATCATTTTGTTTTGTTCATATTTTAAGGTTTGTGCTTCATCAGGATTCTGTGGTGTCTTCCTGGAGCAAAGCACTAAAATGTTACCGACAGAATCACAGGTATTCTGTCCTCATTTTACCACTTCCCTTAAAATCCTCCCCAGTGAATGTGCTCCATCCTAGCTGACTCATCCGGGGACACATCCTTCCCAGTTGGAGACCTTGTTCTCCATCGCATTGCAGGTCGTTGATGCCATTCCTGTAATGTGAGGCTGACACATTGCTAGGATTCCCTCAGGCCAAAGGGAAGCACTAGCTGATGCAGGGCTGCACGTTTTCTCTTCTTCCCGGATACAGAAGTAACAAAGGGCACAGCTGCAGGAAAAGCACACGCGCATCCTCCAGCAATTTCTGTCTGCCCTTGCAGTTTCTGGGGCTTATGGGCACCCAAGCACAAGCTACAATTTTCCTGAGGCTATGCTTGTTCAAAGCACAGATCAGCAAGGAAAAGTGCTTCACGTCGCTGCATCTACTTGAGGGACAAGGCTGGAAACATGACCTTTGTTATCTCTCTCTGTTTTTGACAGCCAGAGCCCCTCCATCAGGCAACTGGCTGGAAGCAATCAGTTGCAGCTCCTGCTCAGTCCCTCTGTCTGTCTGGATCCCTTGATTGTGAGAAACACAGTCTGTGGACGCCCTTTTTAATCCATCCTCTTTTACACAAATCAAAGCCCTTCTTCTCGCTACCATTACGGTCTCATCCAAATTTCTTTCCAGAAGTGCCAGCCAGTTCTCTAGTTTAATCTAGTGATCAAGCCTTTTGTAGTGTGTTAGCAACAGCATAAAGCATTTCTTGACACTTCCTATGCCTTCTGGACACTGAGTGCTTGACAGCGAGTTTTATGGATTGTTGGCAATGGAAGTTATGAGTGCTTAGTTCACAGCTAAGAATGGCAGCACACAATTTCCTCCTGGAATTGCAATGTTCCTTTGTTTTCTTTAATACTAATAAGTAAATTGGGTCCTGCGTCTGTGCTCTGCACACAGAAGGAAAAACAGTGAAGGGGAATTTTGTTATTGTTTTTAATGTTGCCAAGATATCAGGCCTTAGTATTCAGCTTACTGGACCCAGTACAGCGTCACCTATACAGAAATTTCCAAGATCCATATTCATCTTTTGTCTCATTTATTTGTGCATCCTGGATACACAGGAGAAACACCCTCTTACCTCGCGGCTTTTGTATTTAGTGTGTTTGCGTGACTTTTTGTTTTCTCCCCCAGGATTGCAGAACCCCATTTCAGGTGGACTGTTAGGTTACTGGGACCGTGTAGGAATTTCTTAAATCTCTTTGGAGCTTCATTTTCCTCAGACTATAACTTCTGGGTTTAGTGATCAATTCTTACTACAGAAAGAAGGTCTGCACTCAGAACTCAGTTTAAGGAATTTGGAAGTCTAGTGGAACTAAACACAGTTTGCACTTATCCTTAAACATGAATAAGCTATATGTTACAGCTCTGTAAATTTCTGTTACAGCCCTTGAATTTTTAAAATTATTCTTTATTTCTTAGATAAGCAATGACCTGAACAGATGATTAAAAATATTTTCACTGCACTCTGGCTAGCAGATCCAGAGACATAAATGTTGAGGAATTTTTACCGTCCAGGATTTACATTTGAAGCCATTTCATGAATTTGATGTTAGGGACTATAAATGTCCTATTAAACTTTAATTGAAAGACTGCTTGAAAACCTGTAACCATTAGGTATTACCCCGGACTTGCCTTTCTGATATAGCAATATCACAAAAAAAAAAAAAAAGGGGGTTTGGTTTTCTCTAGAGGTGCTTTGAGAGAGCTCCGTGTCAGTGAGCTCCAAGGTCAGTGCAGTACTGTTTTGGAATGCCTTGAAAAACATGACTGGCAAGAGATCCTCCAAAATTAAAAGTCTCTGCACAGATAAAATATGACAGCCCTGTCTACTGTGATTACTTCAGTTCTGCAGGGTCGTCATTCATTCCCAGTCATCCCTCTGACTTTCGGAGTCGCGCTCTCCCTCCTTCCACCCCTCTGCCTGCCCACCCTCGGGTAGTTCTGGGAGAAGAAGGGTCTCATTCAACTCCTTGCTCTTACCTCTCCCTTTTATTTCTGTGTCTGCCTTCCTGTCTTCCCCAGATAACAAATTTTCCTTTGCCTGTCTTGTCCTACTATGTCTTGAAACCCAAAGGTGCAAAAGGGATAAGGTATTGGAGAGAAGAAGGATTGTCATCTCTGCCCTTCAGCTCATGAAAGGATATGTAAGCTGTTCCAGGCTGGGGAAGGAAATTCCTTGTAGGTATTTTTACTCATATATTTATATATACTGTGGCACATCACAGGCCTGCTGTGCTTTATAGCTTTCTCCTCTCCTCTGGCATGTCCCCCTGGTCTTCAAATGTCAAGGGGAAGTCATTAGTTTTATCTCCTTATCATGGTTCTGTGCTTCATTGAAGAAGCTTGATGTCTTTTGTTCAAGGCTTGTGTGTGCTCTGGCATCTGCTGTGCTGTAGGTCTGTGGGCAGTGGGTAAGTTCTGAGCAGCAGGAGGTGTTTGTATGTGTCCAGAGAACAACAAGGAAGCATTTTTATGTCCTTCCTGAAATAATTCTAAGCTGCTGCTGATTTGTGTGTTAAAAAGTAGGTTGCAGAACTTTGAAAATCAGGAATGCAAGTAAATATCCTTTTACTGCCTCATTACAAGAGAAGAAAATGGAGAGAGGTCAAGGCACGAGGGAAAGGGTACTAAGAAGTGAAGGTTTTGTGCTCAGCATTAATCAGAGTGGCAAGCAGTGGAGATACCAGGGGGGCTGAAATGCATCCAATCCTCAGAAAGTACAATTAAGTCTTTGGCAGAAAAGCTGGCCGACCTGCTTTTGCGAGTAAGGGCAGGGGAAAAAAAAAGGGGGCAATCTTAATAGCATCTCCCCCATCCTATTGCCAGTCTCTTGGATGCAAAGGTATCTGGAGACCTGGCTGAAACGTGACAGCTGCCCTGTCTGCAGTAGCTGGCCTAAGGCTAGGCTTGTGGCAAGAGGAGGGAAAAAACACTGCTGGCCTATTAAATGGAAGAGTGTTTGTAGATTAAATTTAGAAACTGTACATCATGTTGTAGAAATTAGACCTGCAGGAGAAAGGACCTGTTAGAGCACAGGCTTTAGAGCGTGGCCTCCATCTCTTATTCAGTGTGCATGGATAATACCCCTGTTCACAACATTTCCTTTTAAAATCCCCAAAGCTTCTCAGCTGAAGCCTCTCAGAGCGCCAAGCAATTATCAGTGATGGAGGAATTTGCACCTTTCAAGAAATGCCCTCTGATGTGTGTGCTGTGACAGGAGAGTCGTGCTGAGCTCTGCTGTGGTCCCATTCCCTGTGCCTGTCCCCTCTTCGGCACGGCTGAATAACTGTAAAGCTACATTTTGAGAACTTACTTGCCCAGTTTCAGTTGGATTTGGAGACAGTTGGTGCTTTTGCAGCTTGCTGAGCTGTCCCATACCTCTCTTCAGTGCCGGTCTCCTTTTGGTGAGCGGGACGTCAGCCACAGGCTTGGGCAAAGAAGTGCTTGGTCAAGCTCAGTAGTGGGAGGTCAACTTTCAAGCATTTTGGTAGGTACCAGGGCACAGGAAAAAGCACTGGTGGTACCTCCATCTCTGCGAGGAGTCATATCTAATTGTGCAATTTTGCAATGAGGAAAGGTGAATCTGGTAGAAATCAGAAAGAGACCGTGAGCTGAGAGGTGCATGTTGGTCCTGCCCTATACATCAAGGCTTCTTGGTTTCTGTACATGACATTCTGTCATCTCAGGGGTCCAGAGAGATTGCAAGGAGAAAAAGACATGAATCTCATCTCAGCTATGTGCCTGCCTGTCTCAGACAGTTTGCCAGAACCACTTGTCTCTTCCTGAGAAAGACGTCTGGAGAGGAGTGTGTTTCAGGTGCCTGTCACTCAGGACAGTGGTAAGAAACTGTGCATCTCGCGCTGTTATTGATCATGCAAAATGCTCTAAGTTAGCCAAACGCTCCCCAGAACTTTACCATCTTCTAGCAGGATTAACAAGAGAATTGATGAAGGCATCATTCTTCCCTTGACGCTTCCTATTGCACTAAATTCACCTCGTGTTTAACACCATTGCTGGGAACCAGTGAAGGATTGTTGTAGTAATGAGGATAATTCATAAAGAAGCTTTATGCTGTTGAGAGCTATTAGTGCCTGAGCTACAGTGGGGGCTGTCCCAAAGTGGGTGGAACACACCTCCCCGTGAACTTCTGAGCGTGTATGTCTGGGGCTTAACATATAGCAATTCTTAATAGCATTAGGGACTCAGGAACACCATTTCAAGCCTGCTTCTAGATGCTGCTGCTGTAATTGAGCATGCTCATTATTTATAGGCTTCCAAATTAAGCATTCATTTATGCTGTGTTTGGAATAAATGAAATCAACAACATGCCTTTTGGTGAAAGAGCTGCAGATGCAAACAGAAGCGCTCACAGCTTTCAAGTCTTGTGTTTGTTTACGTCAGTGAATGTGGACTGTTAGAACAACTTCCACCGCTGATTATTTTCAATTAAAGCTTCAGGGATTTTAAGAGGAAACTGTCACAATACTGTGATCAGGGATATTATAGCCTCTGGATGCAAATTAGCTACCAAACTTTAAAACAACAGATTTACAGGATCTGTTTCAAATTAATTGCCAACTGGCCGTAAGCACCTCCAGCTCTTGAAGTCTGCCTCCACAGCTGATGGGAAAGGTACTGCGAGTTTGCCGAGCTGCTGGGCTGTAGGCGGTAGTTTGCCTGGGAGGAGAAAGGGACGTGAATGATTTTCTGAAGTGTCCTTCAAGAACCTTTTCCACCAGAGTCTTCTCAGTGCCGATGCTGGATGCAAACCCAGCTCAGGTCCTGCTCATGGGCCGTCTCTCCCTCCAGCGATCACCCCCGAGCAGCGGGCAGCCCCCGAGCATTGCAGTTGGGCAAGAGGAAAGTGGGAAGGCAGGTTCAGATCACATCAGTTGGTTCCAGGCAGACCAAAGGTGTGTTCTTAAAAACGCACTGTGGCATGGGATTGGAAATGGAACAGAGTGATGTTGTTCAGGACTGAGGTTCTCTGGTAAGATGCAGAGAAAATTTACATGTTGCCTTTTTGCACTCAACAATACTTACTACCTGCTTCTGTAAGCATTTCGGCATTCTGTAAGCATATGAGTATAAGAAAATACAGTCTTTAACACTTCTTAAAGACATAAGCACCATCTCTTAGATTTGTGTCTACTGCATAGCCAACAGAGAGAAATCATTTTTCATTCTTCTTTACTATTAGATCTCATGCCACAGAAACTTCAGATGTTTAACACTTTGTTGCATTTATTTTTAAGGCAATAAACCAGCCATTTATTCCCACAAAAAAAGTCCTAGTACATTTTGGCGGTTAGTGTTTTTAATTCTAACACACATTATTTATTACAATTTCTTAGGGGAATCAGAGTAATTTGCCTACTTAATATTATCTTTAGTAAATCTGAATAAAAGAAACTTGAGTAAGATCTCCTGTGGCTCTGGTAGATCTGTGCTTCCTTGTGTCACAGTCTCGGAATACAGGCATGAAGTTGATAAAGTATATTTTATTTTTCTTTTTCTCCAAGAGTGTTTGATGTGCATAATACTGAAAGAGGCTGCTGTTTAATTCAGGATGGTTTTAAAGGCCATCAGGGGTAGCCCTTGGTAAATATGGAATGTTTGTATATCATCTCAGGTACAAATGTGCAGAAAGTATGGAGAAAAAGGACGAGTTGCTTCTACTTTGGTACCAGAGCTTAGACCGGGATAGAGTTTGAATCCAGTAGAGTAGTTGTCCTTAATTTGAAGGAATGAGTAAGTATCATTAGTGCAGTGACAACATAAAAAAATGCAGTAGATACAAATCAGTAATTATTGCCAAAAAAACCCAAACCCTTAGTATTGGAGTATGTGAATATTTAGGTGTTTTCCTGAAATTGTGGAGATCTTAAGTAGAAGAAAGCTTCATATCAGATATGGCCCATCAGTTTGCAAATTCTGGCTGACAGTGGCATCAGACTGAAACATACTGTACGGACTGTCTCTGCATCAGGATTTCACTCCTCAAATGGGAGCCTGCAGGAAAAGGAAAACATTTAAGAGATAACACTTCTTGCAAAGATAAATCATGGGCCTTGGTATGAACAGCTTCACGGGAAGTTTATCCATTGGGTTGTTTAGCGCTGTGACATTATGCAGTAACTATATGTGGTCAAATTTCTGTTATTTTGTGTGTCATTGTCTGGTGCTTAACTAGTATAACAATAGGGATGAGATAGGAGCTGCAAGGGAATAGCAAACAACTAAAAGAAGCAATTTGGCACCTTCTAGGTGGTGTCTATTAAGACAGTTCAGCTTTTGTGTGTATTTTACATGCCATGAAAGGAGCCTTGGGGCAAAAGACCGAACAGTGTATGAATTTAGCACTAGCATATTTAGGTGGAAGCAAAAGCAAACCAGAAAAATGGTGGCTTTTTTGCATTGTCCACCACTAAGTGTCTTTATGGCTCTGCTGTAGCTTTTAGTTTCCCTTCATCATAAACCAGAATAGATTAATTTCTCCAGCTGTGTAGATTGTACAGTGATACCAGTAGTTTTATGTTCAAGCTTAATGCAGTAATCAGTCTTTTAGAAGATGATTAGCAATAAACAGCATGCAATATTTGAAGACAGATGCCCTACTATGACCTACGGTAGGGTGGTTGTGACAGAATAGCCAAAATGTTGTTAAAATGCTTAATATTTAATTTGAAAGTTATGAAAGGTATTATGCTATCTAGCGATTAACATCATCCCCACTGAGACAAACTATTTTTACCAGACACAAGTAATTTCTTCTGGCCTCTTGTCTTTAAAGAAGATGATAAAAGCAAACATTTTGCAAAGATTATGCATGAATATAAATTATGCTAGGACTCAGTCTAACAACTTGACCCTGTGTTAAACTGCGTAACACAGCTGCGAAGAGCCACAACTCCATATTAGAGCAGCATAAGCTCTAAAAGTAGAAAACATTGTTTCATGTTTTGTTTGAAATCAGTGGTCTATTTTGATTCAGCTGTCATTGTCATCCTTTTGTGTTTGTTTTTTGTAGTTGTATCTGTGCTCAAGCTCTACTAATGAAATGACATCCAGGAAGTAAATATTTATCTAAAACAGTCACTGAAATCAGCTTGTGAACTCCATAATAATTTTTGGCATTGTCAGTTTGTACTGTTGTGACCATTACAATCCAAAATCCATGCTGAAAGTCCCAGGGAGTCATACAACATTTATATAAATTACAGCATAAATGAGGAATTATGAAAAATTGATAGCGGTGTACGTTATTCAATTACTCTGCCAACCAAGATTATTTGCTGCTGACAGGCACAAGCACGTGTACCGAAGTGACATACTGGATAGCCACCAAGGGGAATGGTTCAAGGGAAGTTGGGTTTTGGATGTCTTAAAGCTAGTTCAGATACTGATTGCACTACCTTCTTCAGTGACTGATGAAACCAAAATGCAAAATGTTACCAAAAAAAGCAACTTTCTATCCTTAACTAGATTTATTTTTTTCATTCCTGAGGGGACTATGATTTTCATCTGTTCTCACCAGATGTAAAATACCAGCCACACAGCTTATCATCCACAACATTTGCAGTGAGCTTTGGGCTTTTGAGTAAGACAAAAGGCATCCATTCCTTAGCCAAATCAGAATAAACTGCTGTTCTCTTTTTAATGGAGGGACAGGGGCTTTTGGATTTTGATCCAAAGGTTTAAGAATTGTGCTCTTTTCCATGTATGTGAAGTCCAGGGTGTATTTTATCTACCTGGGAAAGATGGAGATCAATAGGATCTGTCCTGCAGCCATGAAACATGCTCAGCTTAGAATATTTTCAGGATAACTTAATGAAATAATATGTTTTCTTTTTTGTGGGGAAGCTTTGAAAGAAACCTAACAGCATTGTTCTCAAAGTGATAAAGTACAGCCACTGTATAAGAAACACATGGTGGAAAAGCATAAGGAGGAGAAAACTTGGCAGAAGCAACAATCCATAATTTAGAAATGATGCTGTCTTATCGCATTCTGCAAATATCGTTCCTACCGGGAAGTTAAATTACTGCACATTGAAAGTGTAGGCAAAGAGAGCAAAATTATGACCCAGAAGAGGTCTTGCTCTCACATGCCTGTGTGGGTGCATTCCCCTGGCTCTGTGCAGGGCTGGATTAGTGCCTGTGCACACAGTCCCTGTGCTGCTGCAATGCTTCTGTACCAGGGCACACGGGTATTTTCCACCTCTAACTACGTGAAAAGCACCCCAGAAAACTCTAATCTTTTCCCATGCAGAATTATCCTTGATCATGAGCTTTTCTTGCTTTGTTGTCCCAGTGAGAAAAGATGCTGAGGTCAGATAGTTGTTTAAAATTAAACAAGAGGTGACACAAAAGAGTAGACTAAGGAAAGTGATATAAGCCATGGGTATGGAGTAACTAGAGGCTTCTTGTTAAAGCATATAAAAATTTGGTAAGATTGCCCTTAGTTTAGATTGTCGACTGCTGCCACTGCAGTTAATTTATACTGCAAGAGCAAATCACGACTCTAAGCAAGGAATAGCTGCCCGAGGTCTTATATACACCATGTATAATAAGGCATTTCCTATTCTGAGAAACTTTGGGTGCCTCTAACGCAGCAGATTCAGATGGATCTGTATTTTCCTGCTCAGGTATAAGCCAGCTCTAACCTTGACCATGGCAAGACTGGTTTGGGCAGGACTTTGTCCAGGTTTGCGGCTGCATTTGTTAGTCTAACCCCTTAGCGCAGCCCCATCGCTACGCTAGTGCAGTTGTTCAGATTTTATCCCAGAGCCAGCTGACATCTGGCCAGATAGAAACACTGGCCGTGGGGCTTAGACCCTCTACCACCCACCTCAGCATTGTGCCTTTAGAAAGATTTCAAATATAGCTTAATTTTCAGGGGTAAGGGACAGAAAAATGTTCCCGTTAAAAGTGTTTCTTAATTAACTACATCTGAGTAAATAATTCACAGTGAATAATTAAGTGATGAATTTAGCCTGTCTCTTTTTCTTTGTCTTTTTTTTTTTTTTTTTTCCTGTGCACAAAACGTCCTTGAACAGATTGCAGGTTTCTTAACTTGCTGCAGGAATGTGTCTGATATTTTATCTGCCATTTTTATTGGGTTGTTTGGAACGGGTCTGTTCCCTGCTTGCCTTAGTGAAACTTTTAAAGGCAGGAATTGAAGAATAGAAATAGTGCTCTCTGCAGGGCAATTTAAGGACCCATGCTAGGGAGGGAAAGCATTAAGGAATTTACAACATTTAAACACTTTTATTTAATGGGTAACGCTCTCTTCAAGGTCCTAATTTTATGTCTGTACGTAACAGACAATGGTATTTCCTTTGATGAAGTCCTTTGGTTTGGACTTGTCTTACAAGACAGTTGCTTTTGCAATTGTGATTGCAGTGTTGTACCACAGAGTTGGGCATTTTGCATCAAGTGAAATGTCTGTATTCCAAACCTGGAATTTATTCCTTTTGGTCTTCACGGGTGTTTTTCTATCTGAAATCTCCTGGCAGAATCTAGCTCTTTGCTAAAGAGAGAGCCTCACCCTGTGCGGAGGCAACGTCATTACTCAGTCCAAATTTGCCCTGCCAGGACAGTGTTATCACAGCAACTGTGTGCTGCAAGGATGGCCAGCCGAGTCTCGGCAGGTTAGTCCATCGAGAGGGTGGGTGTTTGCCTTTTATTTGGGAAATCATTGCTTTTTGGGATTAGGTAGTCGCTGCTGGCTCAACCCATCTGTCTTTGTGGTATTGGTTTTGCAGCAGCATCATCCAGATGTAGCAACTCCTCCTGCTTTCTTGCAGACAGACAGATGCAGCATACGTACCTCCTGCTTAAATTAGCAGAACATTTTGCATAAATCACTTTTGGGCATATCACTGGGACTGTGCCCTAGAGCATAACCCAGTTGACTGGCAGTTTTGTGTGGCTTAGCTGCCACTGTGATTTCACCTGTTGCTGCGGGAGGCAGAGAAGAGGGGGAGGCCAAGAGGCTGCAGGTCTGGTGATGTCTCTGGGTTGATGTAAATACAGGGCAAAAACAGTGGGAGATCAAAGTGTCCACATTCAGAGTATGGGTGGCAGCAGAGCTTTCACCCCAGCCCTTTGGGCTGGTAAAAGATGCTTCTGAATCCCTGGTGAGAAATATTTTCACGCCTTGAGATGGGACTGCAGGCACTGCTCTGATGGAGATGTAATCCTGCCATCAACCTTCTAAGCTCTGACTCGAAACAATATGGGGGAAAAATGCCCCAAACCTGAAATGCTCCTTGTTAAATTAGCATAATGTGAGCATAAAATAAAGTAGGGCATTTGCAGCTGCTTTCTACACTGTAACTGGGGCAGGGTATCTTAGCATCCTGCTGGAGATATTAGCCCTGTAGTGTCCTGTAGCTGCTAAGAGAAAAGGCTCAGCATTATCGGTTAATGAATGTTGTTTCTCACACAGGAAAACCAGCAGAGAACAGCATATGGAGTCTGTGACAAGAGTGACTGTAGGGTGCTGGACTCCACTGACTTGATAGTTTTCCTTACATCCTACTTAGCCGTAAAATTCTAATAAAGAAGAAAGAGGCCATTATATTAATGGCATTATGGGGATTGCAGCATGATCTCTAGGGCCCATGGGGATTTCTCTGATGTCCGGAATAAATGCTCTTCTATTCTAATGACCATAAACGACCTCTCTCCAAACCTGGTATTGATGAAATAGCTTTAATGTTTCAACATCAATACTCCAAGCTTTGCTGAACAGTGACATTAATCTGATATTGCATAACACATGGGGAAGAACAGCCAAAAAATATGCTGGAGCTTATAAAGTTATGCAGCTTTCTAGCCTGACAGCAGCTTTCATGCTATTTTCCCACCAAGTGGAAACAAGTCGTGGGATACAAATGACAGAGACATTTTCCCTGAAAACCTGATGGAAGGAAATCGCAGGTGGTTGGAAACTGCTTGTAATTTCAAAGGGTACAGTGTAAACAGAGAAGTTCTTTGAAAAGTTGGTGTACCACGCTCCTGTGTTTGCTTCTGTCAGGTTACAATCTATTCTCTTTCTCCTAGCAAACATTTTTGATTACTTAGCATATCTTAATTAATATGCAAACACAGACATGGATTCTCAGAGCATAAAAACAGAGGCATTGGCTGATTTATGATTTTAATCAGGTCAGCCTTAGCTGATATGCAGTAAGAAATAATTAGCTAGCTGTTTGTACACAGAATTGCATTGTATCCAACTCATAGGAGACAGCTTTTCCTGACACTTCAATCCCCTGCTGACTTTGTTTTCTTAGCTTTCCTTCTGGTCGCAAAATAAGAACTGTGTGTAATAGATTTCCACCTCTGAGATCCTTGCCCTCTATTCTTCGCTCAGGGTAGGCAGGCCATTTGTAGGCCTTAGGAAACAATTTGGGATACAATTTGGTATACAATTGGCCGAAATGCCAAAGTAAGAGTTTGACTGTTAGTCACAATGGCCAAAAGACGTTGTCCAGGAAAATCTTTTTCTGTGTATTTAGTAGCAGCTCTCGCTCTCTGCCTTGCTGTTTCTGAGATTACCAATGCCTTTAAAATGCATCTCCAAATTTCTCAAGTATGCCCAAGGGCACAGAGAAGTGTCATGTAGACCGGACAGTTGTGACATGTTGGTATTGACTGGTCTGAACTGGATTCCAGCTTTTCAGAAACTGGGGCATAGACCCAAAGTTTTCCCCCAGAAAGGGAAGTATTGCAGCTGCAGAGAGGGTGACTGTTTCCCCCACTCCTCCCCCAAAATTCCAGCTGTGCCAGTGTCTCTAAGCTGCAGAGCCCAGGTAGGTGGTAATCAATTATGTCACTGTATATGTCCCGTGAAAAGAGAGGTTTAGCCTGCAAGGTTATCAGTTTAATCAGTTTTAGCAGCAGCTGAATGTGGATTCTGTGTGCCTGGCACTGCCTCTGTAGCGACTAGACATTTTATGCCATACTGTACCATATGGGAGTGTAAAGGCTGTGTATCTGTGGCTCTTCCTTTTTGCCTCTATATTAACAATGGAAATCTGCAAAGTACTGAAACTTGTTGTGAATCTTGAGTTTCATTAACCCTTTGTGAAAACCCGTATGCCTCTTGCATTGGAGTCCAAACAGACGACATGGTTTCTAATGTTGCTTCTCCGCAAACTAATTGATGTATTTGGCACCAGCCAACAGACATCAAAACATTTGTACAGATGTGAGGGTCTGTCTAGACTAGATAATTGCTTCCCCTTTTGGCTTGATTTCACCGGTTGCCAACTTGGGTAACATTTAACCTTGAATTCTGGAGGCACAGTCACTGCCCAAGCCCTTCTAACGAGGAGCCATCTAGCACGTTGACATGACAAGACCACGTTAATCTGAGTCTTCTGCCTGTGAGTCTGGTCACATTGCGGTCAACGCTGATGTATTTGCATTAATGCTGTTTCTGTCCATACATCTTAATTCACCCTGAGAGCACTGCTAAATTCTTTTGTTAATCGTTTTCTCCCTGTCTCCCCCCGTGAAGCGAAGTTCATTCTGTGAACAACGCCGATGCAGCCAGGTTAATAACTATTGATGTCGCCATGTTAATAACCATCTTGCTGCCCATGAATCTGAGCCTCCCCCTGACGAGGTGGTGGACACGAGCCACTTAATCATTACATCTCCCTGCCCATGGATCTCAGTTCGCCCTGTGAAATTTTAATCATTCTGACTAGCTAATCATGATAATTTCTCACTGTCCGAGGGTGTGAGTTCACCCCATGAACAGCTCCAATGTCCTTCTTAATCATTGTAATCTCTTACTGCTCACAAACTGCAAAACGCAGGGATGTCTCTGCCGGTCGCTTCAATACCTTGCTGTCTGGGGGCTGGAAGAGCTCCCCATGCCTTTGCAAGGGATGCCCAGGGCACTTTATTCTCCTTCTGCCCCCAATATCTGGAGCCACAGCAAATCCTTCTCTTCAACAGCAAAGTTTTCCTGGCAGCTGCCCACATGCAACCAGCTGCGTGCAACCTCTCAGAAGTGACATGTTGAATAACAGAGTGTGTTTGCATGCCGAGCAGCCTGGCTCTGTTGGTTGAACGGTGCTTTCTTGAAAGGTGAGCTCAGAGCAGGGAGATAAGCATTAAGTCAATGAGACGTTTGGGTTCATTCTGCTGAGATGCACCATTGTACCGGGTAGGTCTGATAGGACTGTAAAACTAAATAGGTGTTGATGTGGTGCGACACGCTGTTCCCTTATGTTGGTTCCAGCATGGGGCCCGGTGCTTTTAATGAACGCTTACAGCTGTTAATGCCTCAGCCTGTAACATCCTGAATCATTGCAGGAACCTGACGGACAATGAGAGGGAAGATCAATCACAATTTTAAGGCATTGTAAAGTCCCACCACGTTTTCCACCTTACGCCTGGAGAATGTGGTCCTGATTGAAGCTTGGAAAGGGCATAAGGGAGTGCACTGAAACCACACAAATTGCAGATGTTTTGCAAACTCAAGCCCCACGTTCTTTAATAAAGGCACATGAATTGCAGTGAAGACTCTGGAGCTACATGTAATATTTGAATGAGAAACCTGACTCACTTTCAGCAGGTTTCTCCCATGTGCTCTGTACAGACCATCCCAGGGCTCCTTGAAGTGCTGGTTTTGTCTCTGAAAACCCAGCTACCTTCAGCTGCAAGTAGAATTAAGAAGCGGCTTTAACAGAAGCTGCTGAAAGCAGCTTTGTGAGCCAAAGGGGTAGAAATAACAGCGTGAAGCAAAGTCTAAAAGGAGCCACTTCCATCTTCAGAGAGCCGCAGAGCCAGTGTCACCAGTCATCTTTCGGAGGTAGTAGGCAGAGGTCATCTTCCCCATGGAATCCTGAGTGATTGCTTTTTTCCAGAGACTTTAGCTTGGGCAGCTTACTGCAATGTATTAGAAGAGACAGTAGACTCGTTGTCAAGATTTTGTTTCTTTTTTTTTTTTTTTCCTTCATTTTCCTCCCTCTCATCCCTCGATTGGTTTGGGAGTTTAGATTAATAAACAGAGAAGCAGTTAGTTTGATTAAAAGTGGCATATGTTCTGCTGTGGCGGAGACAGACTCAGGGGTGTTTCAAGCCTGCGTTTTGAGAATAAGAAGCCTCTGTCACTCTTGGGTATGATGGTAAAGAACTGTTTTCCAGTGAAACTCTGGAAGTACTTTCATGCAGATGATTTTGCTCTTTATAAAAATCTAAGGGAAGGGAAGACTGGTATCTTGGAAAACAAAACAAACCAAAAAGTTGGAGAGAGGGAGACTTATACCTCAGCGAAGCTAATTAGCATTAAAACAAAGCAAGCTGTGAAAAGGTGAAACTAAATGCTGCAGAAATGCTGAATTAAAAGGATAGCGGTTAACAAAGCTTGAAATGATTTATGAAGGTATTTCCCATCGGTCTAGTCCAAGGAGTATGGAAAACCAGTGCTGCTCCTTTTGTACAGTGCCAGGGAGGAAGGAAGCAGAGACACCCTTTTTCTTTGCTGGTGTTTGACTGTCAGCAGCCTGGCCGAGGTGGTTGGAGCATCCGCAGAGAAGCCGGAGGTTTCTCTGGTTTTACCCAGGAAGGTTCTGCAGGCCCTTCCTGGGTAACCAGAAATGACAGCCCTCCCGCGCCTGAGCCGCCTCCTCTGCAAAGGGAGGCAGGCAAACATCGCAAATTTTCATTATTGTTTGTAAACCTTCTCATTCGCAAACACAAAGTGTTTTTTCGGACTTAACTTCTGGGATGCCCTGAGCACACAGCTCCCAGCCTCTCCCTTCCCTGATTAGCCCCGGAGTGAACCAGCCCGGCCTCAGCTTCCCCAACAGCTCTCTTCCTTCGCACAGATATAAAACATCTCCATCACTGCAGCAGATATACGGCGCACAGGCAGGGAAGTAACATTTTTTAAAGGAGCTCGGGAACCGAAATCTCATTTCTAAAGATAATTTCAGCCATGTCTGCGCTGCAATAAAGCTCGAGACTAGGAGCCAGCCCGCTGTTTATACTCACCTTAAATCTTAGAGTGTAAGCTTTTAAAAATTGGGGTTTTTTTCAGCCAGGCCAGGAAGCTTTCTCCAAGCCAAGATCAGAGCACACTGACTGTATTTACCACATGTAATTCATTCGAAGGAGAGTGACAAAAAATACTTATCTCAAGAAACATGAAATCTGGCAAAAAGAAAAGGCAGCAGGGCCATGAAATATGAACTATCACAGCTTTTCTCTTAAGTGTAGCCATATGATAAATGGAAACATTTAATTTTCTAGTTTGGGCGTGTTATTTTGGATAACCCCCTTGGCTTCAGATAGAGACCTACTGCAGACAGACTGGTGTAGGCATCAGGAGAAGACACAAAGTGATCTTATTAGTGCCGTTAGATATGTTTTGTGGAATGACCAATTATCGTTCTCTGATGTTGCATTTTTTCTCTTGTGCAGTTGTATTTATATCACACACTCCTAACAGTAAAGGCAGATAAAGGAGAGTGTAAGCTTAAGGTCATTGATCAAAAAGACAACAGGTTTGTGTGTCCTTATATTCAATGCTCGTGGCATGTGTATGGCCAGTCTTGGTGTTCATCACTGCATCTTCTGACCTTGCATTCCTACTTTGTAACCTTGTCCTGATGGTTGTGGTCCTCTGGGACTCACCCGCACTTTGGATCTTCTGTCTTCAGATCTTACCTGTGACAAGTGCCAGCCGATGGTGGCAGCAGGTGTGGAGGATTTCCGTCCATCCGTTTTCAGCGCTCGGGATGCACGTGACAGGATGGTGACTGCAGGAAGAAGTTTTTCTCTTCTGTGACATTAATTGCATGGTGGTCTTCTCCTGTTCCATATACCATGCACAGAGGTAGGTGTTTGCGGTCCCCGGTACTGAACATACATTAACTGTCCTCTGGTTTGGTGAGGTTTTTCTAGTAGAGATTACAACAGGATCTCTTAGTGTGACAATTCAGGTATAATAACTTTTCGTCCCCTGATGGGGCTGACTTGTGAAATGCATTAAGCTGTGTGGTTCTGGCTCTATTCCTGGACTCCTCAAGATAAAGGCTTTTTACTTTTTTGTTCAAAGTAAATGTTTATTCGTTATCAACAGTTTAGATTCACCAATTACCAGCATTTTGAACCTGCAGATATCTCTGACTAGAAAACATTTGTATGTTGACCATCTAATGCTCACAGTTTAGGAGGAAAAGCCAAGCATGGTACTTAATCCAGTCCCCACAATTTCCTCCATCTGAAACTTTGAACTAGCTCAAAATCAAGGGGTAAAATAAAACAAAGGATCTTCTGTCTTAAGAGATTGGAAGGATTTTCTCTGAGTATAACAGCTTCCTGACACCGCTTCAGGATTTGATTCCGCAATACCCTGCTCCTATCCCTGCTTAATACAAAGACTTTCAAAGTTATTAAATTCTGTACTTCCCCTCATCCTCCTCCCTGAGAGCTCTGCAGATGGGCTGTCACTGAACACCAGCACCAGGTCATGCCTTCCAATGAGTCTACCCGTATCGGTGCCATCCCCAACCCACCCCTTCTCCATCTCCATCCAGCTGCATTTGGTGCAGGCTCCTCACTCTTAAATGGGTGTTTCTCTGACTTCCAGATCCTCTTTCTAAGCTGGACAGGATAAGTTAATGAGGAAAATGTCTTTTGCGCAGGTCTGCCTGCAACTATCTATTATCTGCTTCTGTCCATTAGACGTTTTCAGGGGGAAAAAACCCCAACCCTGCAAAAGAAAGGAACAGGAAAATAACCGTCAACTATGTTACATGTAACAAATATCTTCAGGGCTTTGACGCAAATAAAAATGTGGAGCCTTTTGGGAAAAATACAGATTTTATTTTGATTTTATATTAAAACTTTGATAGTTGGTGGAAATTTGCTTGGATTTGCACAGGAGTCTGCTAAATTACTTTAAAAGAAAATATCGTTTCCAAGCCGAATTATCTGTTGGGATGAATAATTTTCCTGATTTTGAGTGGATTTTTTCCAGGAGAAAATCTGGCCAATCTTGCTTAACCAAATCACAACTTGGACTGTAGGCCTGGAAGCAGGATCCGTTTGGATGTTCTAACCTCCAGTGAATAGCAAATAGAGAATGCTGATGTCATGCAGTGCAAAATAAAATACAACAATATGTGTAATGAGCTAATTTAAAATGCAGCTTTAAAAAAATCACTTTGCTTTTTCTCACAATCCATCAGGGCATCAATAAGTCTTTCATTGCTCCAGCACATTGTTATTAATACTGCCAAAAAATGCAGATTGTAGGCTTGGGGCTTCCATAAGTTTGCTATGGATATTCTAGGAAAAGTAAAATGCGAGTTAGATATGCTGTAGCAAAAGGGAAGAGAGGCCAGGGTGGGCAGTGTGGGAAGCAGAGAGGCACGCTGGTGAGCCCTTGGCTACATGGAGATGCTCAGGCTTTGTCCAAAATAGTTGCACCTGTGAATTAACTAAATCAAATAAAGCCCCGTATGGGTTTCCCAGTTCACAATTGTCAGTGGCTTTGAAGAAATTTTGTGAAATTCACCTCCAAAGAGGTGAATGTGAATTCAAGTATGGTCATTCCTAATCATAACTTAACCTGGTCACCATTCTGGTTAATACAGTAAAGGAAACAATTTCAAAAGTTAATTTGGATTTGCTTTCCTGGGGCTCCTGTGTGGGTAAATCCTGATGCCTGTCAGTATGTCCACACAACCTTAAAAAAGTCTTAATTTCCAGTGTTTTCCTGTCTGTTCACATTTCCTACTGCTGTTTGGAAAATGTCATACCTACCTATCCGTCCTCCACACCAGAGCAAACTTCCACCCAGTGAGCTTGGTGTGTTTTACTTCTGACTGGTAAATGCCATTCTAAATTTATTACAGAAAATGAACAAAAGATCGTTCTTTTGTTCCTGTGTCAGATCTTATTTTCTTTTGAACCGTAGCAACTACAAACCTGATGGAGATAGCAATCAACAGAGACCTCAAAGTCAAAATGCACTAACCTATTTATAAAGAGTACTGTAGACTGCAGGAGTATTTTATAGCCTTTAAGAAGATGTTTCCCTGAATGGGTCAATTTAGGACCTCCATTAAAGAAAGTTCAGGGTATCTTTCAGATTCTGGTTGTTTTTGTCAGCCAACAAAGCATAAAGACATAACTGCATTTTACAATATTAATGATCGGCTGTAAAATCCTGGCATAACATTTTTATAGCTCTATAACTAATCTTTTTATTATCAAGTTACAATGGTTTGCATCAAATATGTATCATCTGTAGTTAACTTTAAAACTTTTACAAGTTGATGGTATGGAATATTGTTGTAGATTAATTAAGTTTATAAATACATGGGTTTGTTTGAAATAATTGAAATTTTATATGATCGATGTAAAAACTTTGATTGAAGTCGGTCCTGTGAGTCAAACTTTTCCTGCTGGAATGACTATGAGAGTGTATCTCAGTTGCCAGGTGGAAGCAGAGCTGACATGGATTTGCCTGGGATGTTAGCTGAGGGCACAAACCTCTCTGCTGGGATCGTAAACTGAGCTTATCAGTTATTTGACCCATTAATAGAGCTTAAAATTCACCAGTGCTGGACTTGAGGGGATGCAGTGTTGCCATGAACTCCTGGGAGTGCAGCTTCCAGAGGTCCTGCATAGTCACAGTCCTCCGGGAATTTTCATTCTAGAAGAAATAAGAGGGAAGGGGGAGAGGGTACGGAGGGAAGGCTGTAAGAAAAACTCTCTGGTCTCATGGTTAATAGACTATGGGAAAGCAAAACAGGCAGAATCACAGTGCCTTGGCTAAATTGCATAATGGAAGTGCTTGAGAGAGAATTAAAGGCTATTTTAAACTGCTTCCCCATGTTTATTCTCAGTGACTTGCAATAAAAAGAAGCAGGAAAGGGAACTGGTTCATGCTCATCAGCAACTGCTTTTCTTCCTTTATCTGAGCAAAATCTACCCTCTGGCTGATGCTTAGATGGTGATGTATATTTTGGCTTCACCCCCTGTTTAAAGGTCTCACAGGTTTTGTCCCCTCTGGGATTGCTTTTGGAGGGAGTCTCAGGAAAGGTGGAGAGACCTTCTCTGCATCCTCAGCACCGTTGATTGGGGCATAGTGGTACCTCGCTGGGAAACCTGGCTGCTCACGCTGTCCGAACAGACTCAAAATAGGTCCTGTGGAGCTGGTGTGGATGGGGATGATCAAAATATTTGCTTGGAGCTGCTGTAATTGTCCCAGCAGTGGCCCTGAAATGAGTCGTCTTTTGTGCATGAAGCTGAGCCACTTAAAAGCGCTCACAGATTTGATCCTGTGCCAGATGTATTGGTCCTGGCCTCCGGAGAGGAAACCAGACTATCCCGAATATTCGTGACATTTTTTTATATGTTTCCAGCTGACTAGTACCAATGATGCAAAGATATGAACGAGCTGTCCTGCTGACCACCTGTACAGCACTGGCTGCATCCTTTTAGCAGACACATAAGTTAAAAATCTAGCCGACTTGAGAGTCGTCACAAATTGGAGCTTAATTACAATGCCTTGAAAAGATGCAGGAAAAGCTCAAATGATCGTGATTTCTGGGCTTTCAAACCAAAAGGGGGAGTCACTGAAGTAATTTCAGTTCATTACAGATATTCTAAATCTGCCTTGCCTGAGTGAGTTTAATTTTTTTCACCTGTCACTTATCTGCTTTTGAGAAGCATAATTGAAACATTTGTTCAGAGCTATAGGCCTCTGAAATGGGAAAGGGATTTTTTTTTTCTGTGCAAACATTCAAAAACAAAAGGGAAAAAGAAAGACTATTTTTAAGACAGGCTTTGCCACACACACATGCCTGTGCACAGACATATGGCCTCTTTCAGGTTTTCTTTCTTAATTTTAATATCTTAAAAATACATATATCTCTGGGGGAAGCTTAATAAGAAACAGCCAGCTGAGGGAAAGACTTTAGGAGGAAAAAGAAGTCAGGGGACTTGTGCTGTAGAGACAGCAGTTCAAACAGTGAAAAAGAGGACACAGCTGTGCACATCAGAAATCCACAGCTGGGGAAGTGGAAAGAATATTCCCCCATCTGCCCTTATAAATCATCCTTCACCTTTCAGATCCCTTAGTTTTCTGTTGTGTTGAATAATTTTATATAGAGGGAGAGGTATTTGCATTTTTCTCCTCCTGCTGTTTGTGATATCTAGGTCAGTTTTGCCTACCAAAGCACCAAAAAAGCACTGCGGATTTCTTCGGTGTCCTTCGTAGCAGGGTGTTTTTCTTACCCTTCAAAGTCAAGGATTCTCCAGCAAAAGAACAAGGGAGGCCTTAGCAGCAGGTGCATAAACCAATATACAGAGAAAAATAAGAGGAAAAGGCAGCAAAGACTCTGCCTTCAAAAGACTCATGCTAGGAAGGTCTAAGGAAAAGGTGGAAGAAGCATTGTTTCGAAAGCACCTCTCTGGACCCCAGCTGAGCCATAAACCAAGCCAAACTTCGACACTCACTATAACTCTTTTGGGAGCAGGAGTAGAGGAGCAAAGCACTGAGTCTTCTCCAGCCCCAGGAATTACTGATTTCCTTCCCATTCCTAGCTACAGCTGAAGACAGGGCAGCACAAATGCTGTTTACACTGTTTCTCGAGGATGGTCAATGGCTAAAGCAGTTTTGGTAGAGGAACTGGTCTGGCTGCGCAAGCGCTCGTCGTTCTTTGGGACCAGGCTAGGACAAAGCACTTTCAGCCACGCTTCTGAGTTGTCCAGCAAATACAATCCCTGCTCTGGCATAAGCTGTGACCAGAACCAAGAGTACAAAATAGCTAGATCAAAAGGTTTTGGTTAAATTTTCCACCGAGCTCTGCCAACTTGGTACTATACCATCAGGTGAACCAATTTTTAGATGTTGAATAGTCAGATTCCTTTTTAAACTGAAGATGGACTTGGAGGCTTTCAGTCTTCCTGCATCCCTGGGATTTGACTCAGAATAACAGCTCATAAAATCTGGGAGGGACCAGTCCACATCTGCAAAATCACACGTACCATAGCTCATATACTATTAAATACGCTCCAGAGTTGAACCTTGGCAATAGCATACATGATAATGGAAACTAGAGAGTTTTACTTCTCCTGGATAAAAATAAGATGTTTCCATAGTAAGTAAAATACTGAAGCACCTTTTGCTTGAATAATACATTCTATCTCAAAACATTTAAAAGAACATTTCCAGTTTCGTTGCCAGTTTTGATGTGCAGTATTCCAGCCCTTCAGCTGGATTCATTATAAAATTTAGCAGAAGAGAGGGAGAATAACACCTCTACCTTAGAGCGGTGAAGGAACCATGGTTAGACAGAAAAAAAATATTTAAAAAAAATGGCATCCTGGCCACATCCAGGTTGGAAGTTCTGTCTCACTTGTTATAGTCAACTGGAAAAATACCTTTAAATTTAATAATCATAGAAATGGGATAATTTGGGAACACATCTCTCCAAATTCTTGGTGAGAGCTTTGGCACGAGTTGTTATAGTTATTCGGGGAAGAAAAGAAGTTTGGGTATATGTCAGTACAGTAAGATTTTATCTATCAGTGTAGTAGGAGTTTATCTTTCTCATACCAAATGTAAGGGAGTTAATATGCATCTTGGTGTTGCAGAGTCAGGCTGAATACAATCCCTGATATAATGCCAGTAAAGTTATGCCAAGGATAAATTATGCTATTGGGTAATTAGCTCAAGAAGTCTGTGGATAATGCCAGAGACTAAAGAATGGACAAGCAGAACTCACCATATGATAACACCTCTCCTGCTTGTCTGTCTTCTCCTGGCCATGCTTTACATTGAACGAGACAGTTGGCTTCCCCAGAGGTGGTTGAAAGTTCTGCTTTCCACCAATACTAAAAAGAGAAGATAAAACTTTTGCAGTTTATTTCAGAGATTTTTTATTATTATTAATGAGAAAAATAACATGAATGAAAATGTTTTATTTTTGTGACAGGTCCCCAGAAAAAAAGAATAAAAACTGATAACTATTCTCAAGTTTCTAGTTAATGCTTTTTAAAGCTTAACTTGAAAACAATATGTAAAAAGACAGATTAGGTCTAGGCTTTGTAGTTATAAACATCCTGAAGACATTAGGTACCAATTTATAACAATGAACCATTCCAGTTTCTGAGAGAAGCCTGTTTTGAGAAAATATTTTTTGCTGTTCAAGTCAGTGTTTTTCAACAAGCAAATTCACTGTAGGAAAACATTTTAAAATGACCAGCAAGTAGAAATCAGAGTAATCTGAACTTACTTTTCCCCAGAAACTGTAAGCTTCCATTAAGTGCAAGGTAGGCTAAAACAAAGGGAAACATAATTATTACCGCACAAAATAACAGAATATTGATACCCTGTCATTGGATCAATCAAATCTGTTCTGTAGGCTCAGTTAATAAATTGCTGTGTTAAAATATGATTTCTTCTTATAAAACACATTTATTTTTTTCTCTCAGCATTTATTTTAATAACTTCTCATACCAGGAATTTGTGCGTACCTGCTTTTTTCAACACTGTGTGTACAACACCTTCCATGAGGCCATTTTAAAGGGGATGTGAATCTCAGCATTTATGTCTGCGTGTCCTTGGGTGACGAGGGACAAGTGGCAGGACGGCTTGAAGCGTGCAGCAGGGTGCCTTACAGCAGCCTAATTATCTCATGTCTGGGTGCATATCTACAGTAATCTAGACAAGTTTCTAATTTGTTTTTCGGTACTGTAAGATGAGTCAACTTAACTCTAATTAAACATTGTCCATTGCGTAGTGTGGCCAGAGAGTCAAACGAGACCACAGTCTGCCATAATTACTGATTGCAGCCAGGCTGCTTTTTTTACCCTATATAGATCGAATATGGTCATGAATGTGCGGTGATGTTTGTGGCAGATATTATTTTGTGAAGCTTAGGAAAACGCTTGTGTGCTGCCTGGCCAGAGGGCTGTGAGCATGGAGAGCTGTGGAGATGCCATGGGCACTGTTTCCTCCGTCTCAAATACACGGGTCAAAATCCTGCTCTGAGTTACGCCAGGACTCAGACTTGTGAATTCACAGTTTCTTATCTATGTAACAGTGACTCCTAAGACCCCATTGAAATTTCCTCTGGTTAGCACCTAAGCTTATCACAGCCCAGGAACCGCACACCAGCAACAGAGCATTGCCTGATTTTCTCATTCCAGTGGTGGGAGTAGCTAATGGAGTTAATGTCGCAATATTTTCTGCTCTATCATAAGCTCAGTGATAAGGCACTTCAATTTATTGTCCCCTCGTGTAAGCGATCAAGTGAGTACCTGAATTATGGGCAGGCCCTAGAGATGCTTGTTGGTTGATGGATGTGCCCCGTTTCCAGAAGTCATGACTGGTCTGGCCCCTTCTCTTCTCCCTCATCAGACATAGGCGTGCCATCACGGACAGCACACAGCATCATCCTTCAGTCTGGTTCCTGGATATTGCACATCACTGAGGTCTCTCCAGGTCCTTTCTCTTCACCCACCAGCCTCCATGCTTCTTCTCCTTTTCCTTTACATGTTGTCTTCCCCGTTTGCTCTCTTTCCAGCGCTTTCCTGGCCCCAGCATATCAGTCTTCTGTTCCCACATGACTCCCACTAATTACAGAGCTATCTTGCTGCTTAATGCTACCACCCCTTTCCTCACTAGTTCTTTAAAAAGGCCGTTAGCTAGAAATACATCATCCTTCAGCTTTGAACCTGAAGTCCACTCAGTAAGCATTTTATACGGTCTTAATAAATGAGGAGAGAAAAAGGAAACAGCAGAGGAATACAAAAAGGGTCCCCTGGGAGTAAGGTTGTCAGAAAGTCATGGCTACTTCATAACTCTGGGCATTAGTCATTTTTCATACCATGGGTGGTCCCACTATGGGCTGAATTTTGAAAGGTTTTTCTTAGCGTTCAGCAAAGATGTGACATTGCAGAGGGCTGGAGGAGAGGTGAGACCCGCAGGTGCCAGCACTGCCATGCTGTGCGAAGGATGACTCTTTCCCAAAAACTTTAGAGCCTGTTTGTTCTTGAGGTTGCTTTGGTGCTTTGTGGGAGGCCCTAACCCTGCCAAGAGGAGACCATCATAGCTGGCCTCGGAGCAGGGGTAAATGGGAAGTTTGACCCTTTGTGTGGCTGCTATGAAAGGCTGCTCTCATTGCTGTGCCTCAGCCTGGTCCCAAAATGAAGGATGACCAGCAAAGCTGTACGAGGTGACCAGAGAACAGGCTTGAGGATTTGCTTGTGTGTGTGGCTACGCCACGTGGGGGGCGATTCCCACCTGGACCGGCGGTCTCCATCTCTCCTGGGGAGAGGACAGGGCTCAGCCCTTAGCAGACACCTGCGTTAGTGTGTGCCTGGGCTCGGTGTACGGGACCCTGCGGCTCCCAGATCCCGCAGTGTAGCAGCACTGAACCATCACGTTAACACAGGTGCCTAGAGGCGCTTGCTGGAAGCTGGGAGGAATTTGGAAGCTGCTTGTTGTGCGCAGGAGGCTGGTGGGGCTGCAGCAGTGTGGGCTCCCTGGGGGACTGTTTCTCCTGCTGAGAAGCTCCTCCAGCAGCACACAGACTTCCCAGCGGGATACGTCAGGCTCCCTCCTGGGATGTGCTGCTGCAGCCTGCCTGCGAGGATGCTGGTTCAGGTCTCTCCTCACTCCTCTGTGGTCTGGAAGTAGATGTAGCCTTAACCTTGGTCCAGAAGAGATCCTGAAGTACAATTAATTCTTTTTTTTTTTTTTAGTTATTTTCTTAGCAGCGGGCTTGTGCTGTGTCATTTTCTCATCTGCATTGCCAAAATACAGTGTAAGTGTTTTAAATTTCTATGGAGGATCAGAGGAACTTTCTCTGTTGGGTGGTGATTTTTCATTTGTGTCTAAGCCCAGTTTCTTGGCTGTTGTGCCTCACCGACTCAAGAAGATGGTTGACCAATAAGATAAATCTCAAGGTAGAAAAAGGCCAATTATGTAGGTCTGATTAGTTGCTGCAATAATTCAGATGAATGAAGTACGAACAGTGTTGGAGCTGCTGGTGATTCTTGGACAATGGAGTGGTCACTGCTGCAGAACATGGAAGAAGAATCTGTTGATTTTTTTTAAAGAGTATAAAAAACCTATTAGGTTGAGTGGTGCCGGTGAAATTTGGATGCGTGGTAACTTCCTTCCCCACATTGCTTGAACAGGTTGTGGGAGAGCACTACCCCATTTTACGCTGTTCCTTGTGTCAGACAGAGCATCATGTGCAAACTCGTGTTCTGGAAAGCTGAAGTCTGCTGGGAAACATGTCTGTGCTGTCTTTCTTTGGCCAGGCCTCCTATACTGTGGCTGTGAGGGCTGTGGAGCCCATTGCAGAGCAGACTGACTGACCAGAACGTCTGTCCCTCTAGCTTTTATGTGCCCAGATTCGACACTGGTCCCAAATGGCTGTATGTTGCTGTGTCCCTCCTGAATTCAAATTATACCCACAAGCAGCACTGTGCATTTACTGAAGCTCATTAGAATGAAATGGGAAATACATGTATTCCAAAATTATTTTATTTGGAATACTAATCTTATTTTAGAATTCACGTTAAGCTGTTGAATCCTTGGCAACTAACATGAAAACACACTGAATCATAATGAAATACAGTGTTACTGTATTCCATTATACACTACACCAGCATGACAGCAGCTTTTTCTCTTGCTGAAAATAGGATTATTTACATTTTATTTTTGTTTATTTTAGGGGAGCAAGTAAAAAAGCATTTCATAATAAAATCCAGCCAATCGCTCATATCTTGCTGCAGGTACTAGTAGCTGTGGGGCAGGGAGAGGGGAACTGATGGCTGCACTGAACTTTAGCAAGTGTTTCAGTGCCTGGTACTTCCATTCTGGGCAGTCTGGACCTCAGTTCAGGCTGCAGAGAGTCAAATTGCACAGAGCAGCGTTTCATGCGCTGGGCTGGGGCTGCGATGTACAGCACATCAGCCAGAGAAGTGATCCAACGCGCTGTATATCATCATAACGCTGTAGGTAAAGAATACTGTGGTGATATAGGGGAATAATACATGGCTGATGCCACTTTATGGCCAACAGTCGCTGTGCAGTCATATATAACGCTGTAGGAGTCAACACACTGCAAACTTCATCCTCTGCCCTCTTGTGGAAACAAGCAGCTGCAGAATAAGGATCACCGAGTACACAAATCAGTGTGAAACTCTTCTTATCCCTTTCCCTGGCAGATGTAAAATTGTGGTTGAAGACTGAGGCTTGGTTGCTTTGGGAACTACAATTCAGAGGTACTGATGGAGCAGAGAAGAAATATATAGCACCCTGAGTGGGCTGAATCATCCCGGTTGTTTCACTCCCTTTTATGCTGAAGCATTTTATTTTTAACAAACAGCCTGAGCAACAGAGATTTAAGGCCCAATAATAGCATGATGTGAACGAATTATCTAGTAACACCAGAGACTGCATTGGAAATGCACTATACTCGCCACAGTAATTACTAATTTTAAGAAAGTAGATTATACCAACTGTTCTATATTTTTTTCTTTCTGTTTTCATGAGGAGTGACATTTGTATGGGATACAGCAGGGAAAATATCAAGCTTTAAGAATCAAGGAAAATTGTAAAAAGCAGAAGGATAGAAAAACCTTAAATGTAGGGGTGTTTTATTTGTATTGTGGTTCAAACCAGCTCCAAGTTACCTGTAAGCTGTGGGCTCCTTTCCTCAAAGATGGGCCAAGACTGATCCAGTTTAGGGGAAATGTTGAGGACAGTCAGGAGAGGATGTGATGTACATTCTCTCTTCTCCTGCCAAAGATTTCAGTCATAGGTTAATTTTTCTCTGGACTTCAGTCTGCTTTGCTTGCTGTGCCTTTCCTCCTGCTTGGCTAAGCATCTGAAATACTCCCTTGCCCTGGGAGTACGCTCTGCTTCATTAAAGAAGTGAAAAAGTGGGAGATGCTACATAGATGAAATAGGAATTAGAAGAGTGGAAGGGACCTAGGGAGATCATCTAATCCATCTCTCTGCCTCAAAAGAGGTGAACATGTAATTAACTGCTCCTGGTGGCTGTCTGTCTGATCTGTTTTACAAAACTTACTGCATGGGGATTTCCGTCACCTAAGAGTTTAGCCCAACATTTCACTATTTTCATGCTAGAGACTTCTCCTTAATCTCTAAGTAAAATCTCCTTTGCTTTTATTTAAGCCCCTCGAGACTTATTCTCATGCTTTTCTCATGTTTTTTGAGAACTTCGGTTATTCTTGTGGTTCTCTGTTGGACTTTTTCTCATTGGCCTGTAAACTTTCATTATATGCTCTGGCTAAATCTGTCAGTGTTGCCCTCAGCGCTGGGAAGAAGAGAATTTTTTCATGTATCATTTCCAGGTGATAGCTGAATCGATAACTTAAAGACATCCGGCACTTCTGCAGTTTGGTCACTAAGCTCTTCATTTCAGATAATTCCACTGAATAGTACTCTTAAATTTTCAATTTTCCCTTTTTGAAAAACCTTACTTACAGACTTCTTCTTTAAATTTTCTTTCACTTTGAAGAAAATAAACTCATGCTGATTCACTTATAACAAAATTATTTGTTATAAGTAGGGTTCCTACCTGAATTTATCACTCCCTAAAGCCAAGTATTAAGCACCTTGTTTACTTAGAGTCCGTGCAGCAAAGAAATGTGTTGGTAACCACAATCAAGTGTTTGAGGGCCACTGTAATAAGTAGCATTTGTTCTCCGATTTCCATCTGGAACATTAAAGCCTTCCTACTACAATTCCTGTAACCACAGCTCCGGTATCATTCATATCTCTAATAACATCATACAGATTTCTGTTCATATCATATCAGATATAACAGTGACTCATCTTGTTTTTCATCTCTGTCTTCAAGGAAGACAGTCATTGTTCTGAAGATGGAACGATCGGCTTATCTGAAGTGTCTTGAAGAGATACTGGCTCTTTTAACACCATTTTTATCAGCTCTTTAATTACTTGGAATTTTGTCATGCAGTCTGTGAAGCCATGTACACATCATGAAGATTTTTACTTTCCCTCAAGCTGCTAAAACAAAAAGGCTTTTGCACAGAAAGCTGTTTCATGTGACCTGCCACTGAGTACCCAGACAGAACTCCAAGGGAGAGTTTTGCACATGAAGAATTTGACTTTCCTGAGATCCGACATGGATCTCAGGACCAGAGGAAATACCTAGCTGTGGATCCATTTGACCTTGCTTAACTCCCCTAAAATGCCTCTCAGCTCTCTGCAGTGTGCTAACAGACTTTTGCATGCTTAGAATGTCTTGTTCTGCCTGAACAAGCTTCAACTTGCTGCCTTCACCTTTAAAACTTACCCCTTTCTCTGGCCTCCTCTCCCCCAACCCACTGCTCATATATCTCCTGATGAAGACTAGTCCCTTTTTTTCAAACCAAACAGTGCCAGACAGAGATTGTCTCTTGCTGGCATACAAGTGCCGATTTATCAGCCTTATCTAAGTAGTGACAATCTAATATTAATGTAGCCGAAGAGTCATTTTGTTGTTTATTGGAGACAAAAATCCCATCTGAAGTCCATGGATGGTTTTGCCTAAATAAATGTTGTATGGTAGGTGCAGATAAAAATAATCATCTGTCTAGTTAAAGTAAAAGATGTCAGCAGGGATTCTGTAGTTTTTGAGCTCACTCTTGCTAAAAAAGCAAAGTTTAACTCTTGTTAAACAACTGAATCCAGTTTTGTTTAAAATTATGAATTTTCCTGCATGGCAGCAACATGTAAACACTCTTCAGTACCCTTGTCCAGTACTTCTGTGCAGACAGCCCAGTGAATGGCAGCAGAGAGGCCAGCACAGCTCTGGCCCGTAGAAGAGAACCACAGCTCCTGACCATCACAGCTGAGAGCTACAGAGATTGCTGTGGGTATGGGGTGTCCCTCTATCATCAACAGAAGGGCAAATTTGGCCAACAACCAGGAGCAAGGATGAGCTGCAATGCAAAGTGCCTAAATGTTTTCAGTTCTCATGCAGGACGGTTGCATTTGGCTTCAGAGCGTGGTGCCTGTTAATCCCAACACAGTTTGCTTAGATCTTTCTTGGAAGATGCTCATGGAGGAAACGGCAGGAGGCCACACTGCTGTGGGGCAGCCAGGAAGCACTGTTGAGGTGTGGGTTCATTAGCTTGGCAAGGAGCCATACCTGCACAGCTCTCTTGCATAGGCGTCCTCAGCAAGTTTGTCTACCCAGCCTTGTATTGCATGTGTGGAGGTACCAGATGGAGTTGGCTTTGGCTCATGTCCTCTCTTATATTCATTTTAATGATGGAAAGTTGAAGTGTTGGTGTATTTTCATCACTGGGGCTAGCAAGCATGTTTTCAAAGAGTCTGGCTAATTTTTGTCTCAGCCCTGTCCAAGCCTTCTTCCCACTTCACCTTGCAAGCCAGATATGCTGCAGCAGTGGAGAAAACCTGCCTGCCTCCTCCTTGCAGTAGCAGCTCCAGAAGACACCTGGAAAAATTATTTGCTTCCCTTAAAAATGGTTCCTTCTTCCCCTGGGAGCAGTGGAGTGATAGAGCTCCTGTTTCCCCAGAAGCCTTCCGTGAAAAGTGAAAAATAAATTCAAAGAAAGGTATGTCCTAGTTCAAGGGAAGAAGATTGAACTTTACATGAGAAGAACTGAAGCATGCATATTCTCGCCCTGTGTGCACAAATCCCAGCAAGCTCACTGCCTAGATCTCTAGCTGCAGAGACGTAAATTTCTTCCTTTTTCTTTTCTTTTTCTTTTTTTTCTTTTTTTTTTTTCCCCAGAAGCTTGGCAAGTTGAGGAGGCAGAGACAGTGATGTCTTAATGTATAGACACTATTTTTGCCTGTACACCTGAGCTGGTGCAAGGGTGCCATTTCCTAATTCCTGAATTTATGGGAAGAACTATTGAAAGCACTCAAGCCATAAGGAAAGCAATGAAGGGCTGTGCATTGAGTATGTGGGTGAGGGGAGGTAAGCTGCTAACCAAGGGGTGCATAAAATCCAGCAAAGAGCACACCCAACCCTTTGTTGTGACCACTGCCACTAGACAGGAACATGGCCAAAGGTCCTGATCTAATTTATTCCCATCAGTTCATAACAGCACAAAAAGGCTCCTGAAGTATTTGGCTCCAATATCAGCTGTAGCAGTAATGGGGAAAGAAAGGAAAAAAGAAAGCCAATTATAAAATCTGTCCGTCACACTGTGAATACAGGCTCAGATATCCCATGGTTTTTAAGTAACTAAACTTCCACTGACTTCTCTGAGAATTTAAACCTTCAAGTAAGAGGAAGCACCAGCATATCTTTACAGATCTGACAGTTGGAATCCAGATCTCAGTCACCCATAGCACCCTGTGAGTAGGAGATAGGGACACATGACACCCTAGAACAATGGTATAAAAAAACTAGGTGCTGAGCAACCCTAGTTTATTATGGAGAAATTCAACCTTTCCAAGAGTCCCATCCTCCCTACTGCAAGTACAAGAAGGTGAGGTTTTGTCATCACTGTCCAACTGTTCTTTGCTTTTCCCAAGGTCTTCTAGAGGTCTTCTAGTCCTTTTTATCCCATGGCACAGTCGGGTCAGAGTGATACAAAAAGGGATTGGAAAATCTCTGATGAGAAGGACAGTGGTTGCCCTGTCAGGCGTGATTAACACCAACGTGGTTAAACACCTTACCAAGGAAGACCTGCAGGATGTGTGTGAAATTTTAAAAAAGCTGTTCTCTTTCCAGTCATGCCCTCTTGGTATATTATAATTTCAGTATATTAAGCAGAATGCTGATGAAAAATTTAATGTGGAATCTGGCAATTCTGACAGCCCAGCAAAGTCTACAACAACCCTTGAAAAACTCTTCCTTTCGATATCATGAGGCAGCTTTTCAACACTGTCACGTCCATCCTACTGCACGCTGCACACCAGAAGTTTATGACTACAAGTCAAATTAAATGTTTCTCAAATAATCAGAACAAAAGCAGATTTACTCAGCGTTTCCTTTCTCTCGTGGAAAACCCCCTGCAAGAAAGTTCACTAATCATAACGAAATTACAGGCTGCTTTCTGGTCTCGTGTTAACTGCAGAGCTTGTGACAAGATGAGCTGTGAGCAAGGCAGCCTTCACTGGGCGCCGTGAGCAGCACGATACAGCGCCACATCACTAATAGCGGAGCCAGGGCTCTCGAGCTGTCATGTACAAATCTTGTTATAATGAGAAGAGCATTAGTAATAGAGGCTGAAATTTCCAAGCTGCCTAAGGGATTTAGATGCTCAGTTCCCATTAAATTTAATGGGATGCGTGCCTCAAAATCCCACCCACAATAAATTTTTACCAGCCATTCTTTGTGCAAAGGAAGGAGAGGGGAGAGAAAAATAGAGGGATGGAGTGAATCAGGTATAAGAGTGTTCCTTACTGGGACTGAAGGCCAGCTGGTTGTTGTAAAATAGCATCCAAAGGGGGACCAGAATGAAATACTTAACAGGGGTCTCTTCTGATACTCAGGTAATTCGAGTCTGGACTCTGCTCCAGCCTGCCCTGTGAGGTGGATGGGAACATAATGCCCTCTGCGCTTTGAGAGTTCTATTTCTGGACTGCAGACCTACTTGCAGTCATTAAAGCATGCTTAAAAATGAAAATTAGGTAGAGACACATAGATGGGATAGCAGTGGTCTTTAGAGATTTTTAGGAAAAGGATGAAAGGAGGCTGTGAATTGAGAAAGCCTTGTGTTACACCAGTTCACTTCTCTAATTAGGTCTTGTTGCATTTACTTCTTCAACCTGATTTATCTGTATTTAAATCAGGTGCATTTTTTAAGTGTCAAAAATACTAAAGATCAACATGTTTCCCTGGTAACCGTGGATCCCATTACTTTGCTTCCAGTAAGCCACCAGCTCCTAGACTCAGATCCAGCCTTCGTAAGTTCAGGCCCCAAACTGAGTGAAAGTCACTCTCGGTTTCATAGAATCATGGAATCATAGAATGGTTTGGGTTGGAAGGGACCTTAGAGATCATCTAGGTTCAACCGCCCTGCCATGGGCAGGGACACCTCCCACTAGAGCAGGTAGAGCATAGAGCAGATCTATGGTTTCCTCCATAGATCAGGAAAAGAGTGGATGGAGAGTGGTACTGGATGGAGACTGATGTACCGATAGTTCAGCTCTTGCCCCTGGGGAGGAGAAGGGTTCACCTTGTTTAACTTCACTAACTCATACGTTAGGCACCATCTCTTTGATTTCTGCCTAAGCTTCCTCCACGGACTGGCAGGTACTTCCAGTAGGAAATTGCTTCACCTGAAGTTATGTGTTTAAGATAGATGCCCTGATAGGAGCCTCCAGTTACATGGTCCTGGCTTGAATGAATGCTGACAGTTAGCTAGGATGAACCTATGCCCAAATACTCAGTTGTGAGTGAATCCCATTGGGCTTCAGTTGCAGATGTTTTTGATCATCGTGTTTACATTTGCTCGTAATGAGGCTTTCCCTTATGCCCATACTGATCTTCTCTTTTGCCTGTAAGTCACCTACCGGAACCCTAGGTTAACGGCAGAAAACACAGCACAGGTTTCAATACTTCCAAACTTCAACCTGTGACTTGTATTTCCTTTTTTCCCAAGGAGGAGTCTGTTTTCAAGATGACTAAGGTGTTTGGTTTTTTGTTTTTGTTTTTGTTTTTTTCCCTTTGTTGGCTATTTCCGTGGCTCGTTTTTCCATCTGGAAATAAATAAGGATAAAACGGTCTCTCCACCCTGTGTTTGCCCTGCCTGTTCAGCATGAGTGATGTGGAGGCGGGTAGGAGGGATTCCAGGCAGCCTGCTGCAATGTGGCATCTGGAGACGCAAACTTGGAGGGGTTCCCAGGAAGGGAATATAACATTTGGCAAGGAAAGAAGGAGCTTAGATGAGAGAGGGCTGTGAGGTTTCCCCCTCTTCTATCCCCATCCTGTTGCTTATTTCTGAATATTTGTTTTATTCCCCAGCCATATTAGAAGTGTAAATTACACAGATGAGCTAATGAGATCATCTGTGTCTGTGCCATTTGGGGAAGAGGGAAACATGGAGAAGCTTTCTCCTTTCTAATCATTTACCTTTATTTTGGGACTAAGGATGCTCAGATTCTGCACACTTGGCTCTGTGAGCCTGGGACAGATCCTATGGCATTTCTTCTGTGACTTAATACGTGTTTTTTGTTTTTGTTTATGTCATTCACTCCAAAAATCTCCTTTGTCCTACAGCATATGCATGTGGTGAAGTTCTGGTCCATGGAAGTTTGGGTTGTACAGAAATAGAACCTGGTTTTTGCCCATGCAGAGCTTTAGGTTCAATAAATATAAGGAGGAAGGTGTTGATAGCAATCTCCTCCTATTTTTCCCTGAATTCTGTTGAGCAATGACTGTAGACAGGTCTGGGTAAATGTTCAGCTGGCGTAAATGTAGGCACCTTCACTGCAGCATTGCTGATTTATTAGGATGTGACCCTATGTTTGCAATTAAGATTATGTCCATAGAACAGATGGGTCAGAGTGATGCATTTGCCTTTATGAGGCACTGAATCAGATTCCCCGCAATAGATCATTCATATCACAAATTGGTGCCATGCTGTTTTAAATAGCAGTGGTGCAAGGAGGAATTTCTTGTAGCAGTTGTCAACTTTCAGACTTTAATATGTGAAGTTTCTTCGCTTGCTAAGTGTTTATTTGTGTGGAAGGGAAACAAGTCCGTAAGACCTTTTTTCTTGTTTCTGTGCTGAAATTACAATTCTGTTTTTAAACAGAGTTTGAAGGATGCTCAGTTAGTAAAAAGCCTTTTAGTGGGAGGGTAAAGACAGTTCTTTATTCAGAAACAGTTTGTACAGTTTGGTTGTGAATCCCTCCATAGAGACACCACTGTTGTTTTTATCCTCACTCTTGGTAGTTGCCTCAAATGTATATTCTCAGAAATACACAATCTCCAATTGGGAAACACTTAGTGAGTTTCTCAGCTGAGGCAGGGACATCATTACTTAAGTGCTCTGACGCTAGAGAGCTGGATTGACAGGTAATCTATGAGACACTGCCATGTTCCCCATTACATGCTACTTTTTAAAGAACGTTCCTGGTCACTGGATGATGCTGCTTCTACTCTAGCCCAGAATTGGCAATGCTGGCATCTGGCTTTTTCTTTTCTGTGCCTTGGATTTAGTTATCACCACTCCTTTAGGAGTAGAATAAATGGCTGTTGGTTCATTCAACTCAATTGTCAGTAAACATGAGGAGATATGAAAAGAAAGTACCTAAAATGAGAAATCTGCAAGATCAAGAGACAATTAAAAAAAGATAAAATGTCTTATGCAGCACAGATCTTCCTTCACATCTTTGTTCCCTGACAAACTACCCTACCTTCCTCCTTTCCTTAACTTACACAATGAAATTTTGTGTACTCTGCATTGTGAGGGGTCTGTTCCCTCCCTCCTGGGAGGGGAGGAAGGGAATATGCCATCCTAAACTGTAATGCTCAGTCCTGCCCAATGTCTCCTTCCAAACTTTACTTTCTCATTTCTTGCACTGGGACCCCGTAGGGGAGAGAGGGAAGAGACAGAAGGAGGAGTTATATCTTTTCATTTTTCTCTCTTTAAGATCCTTTGATAAACATCTTTAAGCTACACCTTAATATCTGGCTTCAGGCTGCTTTTCTGTTTGGATACCTTCTGCATGACAACACAGATAGCAAAATTAAACATTTTTTTGGAGTTAAACTGCATTAAATTGAGCTGAGCAACCCTGCTCAGGGTCCCCTTACGTGCTGGGACCAGGCTACTGATAAGTTGGACAGTGTCAACACAATTTTTAAAAACATTTTGAGTAGGAGAGCAGCAAATCACCCATCCCTTCCAAACAGAAGGGTCACATCTTGTCACTGTGACTTCTAAGCCCCAGGCAAGGAAATCTGAAGGCAGTAGTAATGTTAGGAAGGGATCACTGTGCTCATAATCAAGCCCTGAGTGGAAGAGCCCTGCTTCTTTTGCTGTCTGAGTGGCGTCTCCCACCAACTGGACCAAGCTGTCACTCTGTTCCCTATTTCTTACTCTGTGGAAGTTCAGGCACGGCACAGAGGATAGTAAGAGCTTAATAAGGGTTCCCCTCCTTAATCTGGAGCACGGTGGGACTTCTTCCTTTTGCATGAGTCATCCAAATTCAGAATGCTTAACCTGTGGCAGAAATAATTCAGATTTGAACGCATTAATTGCACCAGGTCAAGGTAACAGTTGTTTTTTGCACGGATCATTTCAGAATATTTTCTGCGGGTGTTTGTAGCAAGCAAATCATAGGATGCAGTTGTTGCTATAGCAATAAGCCTCCTTTAGTGAATTGAGGTAGTGTAGCCCCCCTCAGACAGACCAGCATACTCCCACCAATTATCACGGCAATGAGGTACCTGACACGGTTTACTTACCAGGGATGTGATAGGTATCGATAAACCCTGAATTCTAGGAGCAAATGGATCCCAAGGGATCTATATGTTTCTGAAAATCCTTCTTTGTTTGAGGTTTGACTCACCAGTGAATTTGAAATTTTCTGACTATAATTGCATCAATTATACTAATGAGTGATTTTTTTCAGTTGTGTATGATCTGAGTATGGGATATGTAATTTCAGCATGTGTGTGACAAGTTGTATTTTAATTTGGAAGCCGAGAGAAACACAGTGGCTTGGGCAGCTTCTGTGATGGCTTTGTGAACAGGCTGGACCAACTAGGGCAGTCAAAATAACACAGCTAAGCCTGGCCTTAATTCTCAGGGAAAAGATTCAGTAACATAGCCTTGAAATATTTCATCTAGAAGAGAAAAATTAAAGCATAAGAAAGGCTATAATAATAACTTTTTCCTGGTGTCTGCTTTGTTTATTGGTTCATGCAGCGATGGTGGCATGCAGTCTTCAGGGAGTGAATGTTTTGTTTTTAAGTAGGCTGTGGGCTGATCTCAGGAGATCGGCTGGGCAGGGCTGCTGGCACACACACCGTGTGAGGTGTCTAACCCTTGTTCCTCCTGCTGTGTGAGAAACTGGGTCTGGTCCAAATCCCTTTGAAGTCAGTGCAAAGCCGGGATCCTTTGGAAGGATCTCTTGGATTGGGTCCTGCGAACAGGATTTAAAGCTTGACCATTGAGCTCTGAATCCAAACTTGCTCCCTGAGTCACTGGAGTGATTCTGAATTTACACTGATAAAAACCAGAAGGAAAATTAGTCCCTTCTTCCCAACATTGGCACGTAATGAGGAATTACCAGCTCAGTTCACTTCGCAGGTGTTGTACTTACTGTTTTCCCTCATCTCTTCTCTCCCTCGTGTTCTTCACATACAACAGATATGAAAACCAGATCCCTTCCGATGGCTCCTATAGGTGGCATCTAATTTATGGTGATGATGGGATAGCGGCTGTTGGAGAAACAGAATAAAAGAGGAAGCAGTTGTAAAATTGCAGCTTTTTGTGGACTACTTGCACTTGTCTGGAAGTATTTATTATCCTAGATGGCAATCTAACTGATTGTCCTTGATGTACTCCAGCACTAATAAAGGAATTTTGCAGTATTATTACAGCAATTTTAACTCAGTTCACTCAGAGAACGCTGTTGATCTCCCAAAGTTAATTGTAGATATCACTTAAAAAAATAGATAACGCAAATCTGGACCTGTGTTTTCATCATTATGTAGAAAGCAAAATAAAATTACAGTAAGGGAAATGCACATTAGAAAACTGGAGGTGTTGTGAAGGGAGGGAACCCGCATGAAAGGTGATGTTTCTGGTGCTAGGTTTTCTTCAGGCTTCGGAGCATTACTGGCACTCTGCCACCTGCTTTGCTTTCCCATCCAGCTCCCAAGTGGCCTTCAGGCAGAAACATCGCATCTCATCATGGCTTTGCTTTCTAGAACAGGTCTTGCTAAGGATCATCATGAAAGCACCCAGGAGCCATGTCTGGACCTCAGGTGAATTAAGATACCGCCTGAGGTTAACGATGGGTTCATCCTTCAAGGCCCACAAAAAGCTAGAAACTGATAAATATAAAGCACGTTCCACCATATGAGGTAGATGCCTACTTCTTTAGTATTATGTTTTATTCCCTAGGCACTGAAGGTCCACATAATTTTCAGTTCCTTCTGTCACCATGTCCTTCGCAGAAGTGATTTTTTTCTTGTTGTTGAATCTCCTGGGAGCATTAGAAGGATTTCTATTATTGTGGTTGGAAACAGTCACTGGTTTTTAATTCTTAAATTTTTTTTTCCTCTCTTTTATAGAGAAAAGCCTTGAAGGATTTCTGGCAGTCAATTTGGGTTTATTGCAGAGGGGTCCTTAGAAATGAGGAGTGGAAATAATTTGTGATTGTTCATGACTCTAGGAATTGAGTCTGATCATTTGATAAAAACATTAACTAAAGCAGGACATATAGTAAGCAAGTGCTGGCAAGAGATCTGTGCAAAATAAGGATAATAGTGCCTTTTTTTTCTGCTTAAAAAGGCTCTTTTTTTCAGCAAAATACTACTTCATCTATAAAAACCTGGTTTTGATGCCTGGTAATTGGCACATCTCTGGGCAGGGGGAGTTTGAAGTTTCAGGGCAGCAAATACCATGCCAACGCTATGATAAACAGCCAAGCAACTGTGCTCTATCTTTGGTGAAAGATAAGCTCGAATAAAGAGAGTGATTAAGAGTTGTGTTCAAGATTTATCTAATCAGCTTGGAGCCCAGGTCAGCGTGTTGTCTTGATACGATAGTTAAGGTAAAGTTGCAAGTTCAAGCAGGTTTGACCTCAGCATACTTGCTGTGCAGACTGTGAACCTCTTTTGATTGTTCCCTGTGGTTTATAGGATAATGAAATGAATACAGAGGGGAAGAGAGAACATAAAATATAATTGCTTTTTCCTCCGGCCACCCCCTGCCAGAAGCTGTGTTGTCACACAGGGTATGTCCTGGTCCCTGTCGGTCTCTGGGCGCTGAACCAGGGTAGATGAGCAAGAGCATGAACAATTTTGCAGAAGAAGATGAAAGTGTGCTCCCGGACTTTTTGGTGCCAATCAAATAAGGTGTCCCTGCTTCTGAATCCAGAACACATGTGCTTGTGCCACCTGACTTTTAAGTATCAGTTCCGATTATTTTTCCGTGCAAAAAGTGTACATGTGTAGGCATGGGGGTGGCTGGGGGGGGTGTGTGTTGTGAGGAAGCGAAGCTGAAGAAGCAGGTCCTCAGTGGTGACTGATCAGCTCAGATCCATCAGGCTGGGCACAGAGGCTCTGACACAGCCGAGAGTCACTCAGATGTCAGTGCCAGATCTGAAAGAGAGGAGCGAGAAACCACACCACAGGGAAAAGGAGTAGCATAGTGTGAAAAGCTGGACATCAATCATAATTGCAGTAGTAAAACATTTTAGACCACTTCCAGGGAACCTTGTTCTGCTCTCCTTCCCCATCTAAGCCCCCTGTATGTACCAGGCTGACAAAAACTTTCCGTCAGCCTTCTGTTGCCTGCGTCGGGGTGAAATTGTTCAGCCAGCCTTGGGGCAGAACAAGCGGAGCTGCTGTCACATGGCACCCGCTGCAAATTGGCTCCATTATTTATCACGGATGGAGATGTGTACAATGGAGAGGAGGGGAGAATTATTGTATATAAATGTTGCAATATACATGATTCCCACTTAGAATTGATTTTTCCCTTGTGAGATACGCTGTCTCATTGAAAGAGGGAGAAAGGTATAATTTTAAACCTGACTCCTGTAAGAGGAATTAAACAGACAAAAAAGAGCCGAAAAAGTGGAGGCATTATCTCAGGGGTGCTATTAATAATTTTCTTAGGAAAATGTCTTATTGCTGCGCACCTCACTGACCTAGTGAAACAAGCCTTCCTCTATCTGCCCGCTCTAATATTTAATACTGAATCCCTCCAGCTTTTTTCCTCTGCATTCAACACCAGTTTGGCTTGTTCGTTGCAAGTGGCAGATTGGAAAGAAGTGGAGGTTACCTCTGACAGAATTGTCAAATTAAATTTAATCTGATCCCTGTACCTTCTCCAGGAGACCCCATATTTATAGTAAAGTGCACACAGCTCATAAGCATTGGTTTTCAAAAACACTTTGACAGCAAATAATAAATATAAAATAATACACAATACAATATGCAATTGACTTATAAGCCTCCCAGTCGATGCAAGTGTTATCCAGCATACATAATTACATTGCAGGCAGCGCATCCTTTACCTGGGAATGACATACTCTGATAAAAAATAAATAATAATAATAACCCCCCCTAAGTATGCACCACTGGGTGCCTTGTCTAAACCTGGCTATGAAGAATGAATGTGAAATTAGCATTCGATTAGAACTGAAGGAAATGCAGGATGTGAATGTAAAGCAAAGGACTACATCAATGTCTAAATATGAATGTGACATTTGTATGGCTGCATAAATAGTCTCCTTGTGCAGCATCACTCAGAGAGAAGATCTGCCACAGGAACAACGGAGTGTGATTTTCCACAGGGTATGAGAAGTCCAGATTTAAGGTGGTTTTCTCAAGTGGGAGACCTGCCCTTCACTTCTGTTCCCATCCCCTTTTTCCCCCGGGATCAGCAGGGACCTGGGAGCGCTGCAGTTTTTTCTCCCTGTCCTATTTATCTATTGCACAAGGTTCATAACAAGTGGTTTTCTCTGAATTTTTCCCCTTCCATTTTTTTTCTCACAGGTTTTCTATAGAGTTCAGACCAGAGCTCCCTGTGTCTTCTGAATGGTTTTGCAATATTTGTCTTTATATCTTGCCCTTCCTCTCCAGAACGTAAAGCGATGAAGGCGGAGTGTCGGTCATCCCTTACTCACAGGCAGGCATCAACAAAAGAGTATTTGGCCAGGCCATGCAGGCAGTTCATGCCATTCAGGATCTAAAAGCATTTCTCAACCCTTGTCAGCATTAGATGTGCTACAGCTTTGACCCTGTCACCAGGTAGCTTCTCACCTCTCCCAGGGGCTGCAGGTGTGCTCAGGAGCACCCTGCACCCACGCTGCCCCTTTCCCATGTACTGGGCTACAAGGGCCATTGGTAACATCTACCTTTTTATAAAAAACAACTTCATACTCTGAGCATTTCTCTGAAAACAAAAAGATGTATCCACTTCCCTATTGGTTTTGACTGTGAGAATTAGGGCAGGTGGGACTGACATCTTTCTTCCTCTGACCTGTATCCATTCAAGACGGAGGGTTTATTTTTTAGCTGTTGTGCTTATTGCCAATTACATTTAAATGAGAAGGCAAGGTATGCAACTTGTCAGGGTAGATGGCATTAAAGTTAAATTCATGGGGTTTGCTTCAGATGTGTCTGATGCCACCCTCAAATCGGATCAATCTGGGAACTAAGAAAAATGCTCATTTTAAAAAAATTAAATTGTCCTTTACCGTCTTCCAAAGATATCAAGAAAAGTTTGCATTTGTTACAGCCAACTTTGCCATCTACTTGACCTTAAATCCAAGCATTTATGTGCTGCTTCCCAAAATAAGCATCAGTTAGGTTTGGGAGAATGCCTTAAGGGTGTGCAAGCCAAATTGTACCAGTCAGAAAGATGCTGTTTTTAAAATCAGCTTTACGGGTGAATCTTCCCATCACTGTTAACGTTTAACATATCCCCCTAAGCCTGGATGCTCTTTGAAGCAAGTTACCAGCTTAATTGGGACTCTTTAATAAAATTTAATGCTATTTTTTTAATGAAGAAAGATGAAAAGTTGCCTAGAGGGGAATCTTGAGCACAAGGTATTTAAAGAAATTATTCTTTGAGAATGTTGATCTCTTATCTCATTCTCCACAAATCATTTAATGAAATAACATTAGCATTTCACTTCTTGCTATATTCACTTCTCCCCTCTGCGTGCATTTCTTTATTTTGGGTTTTTTTTCTCCTTTTCAAGGAAAAAATAAGGCACAACAAGGCACTCAAACAGCAACCTCGTGCTATTGAGCAACAATTAATATTGTCTCATTCTTGCGAATGGGGAGCATAGGGTTTTTTTCCAGACAATTAGGTAGATAGCTTTCTCTTGCATTTGTTAATGCTGATCTCAACTTTAACAGGCTTGGCTTTGTCAGTTCCATAATTACTGCAAACTCGGGTATCTGCAGCCGGGCTCTAGATGCAAAGCAGCCCTATTGCTGTTCCCTGGAGGCAATAACCTAAAACAGGAGATGGCTTTCTGCTCCAAATGTAGATATTGAGTGTTCTTCCTTTAAATTCAAGAATTATTTGGGTCCTGCTGTCAGTGCTTGTGTTTGTCACTGAAAGACTCGGCATCAGCGCCTGATTCTGTGAATGGAAAAAAAGGCATTAGGTTTTCACTGCAATTCCCATAAAAGCCCCAGCTCTCCATAACAACCTGTTAGGGAGTGACTGTTGTACTTTGAACTAGAGAAAGGGAACGTTTGGTGTCCATTCCTTGACAAATCATTGTCTCATTTTTCTCTTTGCTACTTCATCTGTTGTTTTCTCAGGTCTGGTTTCTTGTTCTTAAATGAAGTACTTGTCCAGTTAGATGGCAAGGAAATCACCAAATCAGTGCATTTTACTGCAGGTAGGGTCAGGAGGAAGACAAGGGATGGGATATAGGAGCAATGGGGTGAAAGGTAAATCCAGCCCACTAGCTTTGTTCTCCAAGGCAACAATTTCTCTATTCTGGACCTATGTATGAATAATTGTCCTTTTTATTTTTTTGACCAATTCATAGTGGTTATTCAGTTTTCAGCACACTAAACTCTTATTCACATATCTGTTAGTGCTTTATCTCTGTTTCCCTCTCTTTTCAGGAAAAAAAGCCAAAAATATGTAATTTCTATAGAACCTGGCTTAGCCACATTTTTCTCTATGAATTTTCCCCCTAATTTCAAGGATCTATTATTGTCTGTAACACTGTAATATGATCTTCATGGTTCTTGTAAGGCTTAGGAGAGAATGGGTTATATGAAAATTTCCTGAGCAATCTCCAAAGTTTTGTCTTACATTCAAATCACCATACACTTCCATAGGAAATAGAAAGGAAAGGAACAGGCCACAGTGTTCCTTCCCCCAGCATATTAGTTTAACGCCTTCAAAATCAGTGGGAATAGTTGTCCTTCAGCACGGAGGGAAGTTAATACCTGTCCTGGGATGTGAGCAGTGATGCTGGGACTCATCTGTCTACAGTTCCATTGATTTTAAGGTCATGTTGCAGGACCTTTCATTAATATAATGTTTGTTGCCCTCTCCAAAAAAGGAGGCTCATTTTTAAAATATGGGGGGGTTTACATACACACACATATACACAAATACTTATTTTAAAAAAACCAATCTGTTTTCTATACCCAAGAAAAAATATGCATTACTGCACTTCAGGAAGGAATGCAACAAACTAAAGCAAAGAGGGAAATTCCTGTCTTCATTCAGATCTAAAGTTTTACAGCTTCCTTCTGCAATTTGTGAGCTACCTGTGACCGTCATGCATTCAACAGGCAACTCAGTAATATGCAGTATCAACCCGAGGCCTCTTCCAGTCTGCCAAATCTTTTCTCCCCACCTGGCCAGTCCCCAAAGACACCCCACAGATCTGTCCCAGCCCTGCCCGGATACCTGTTCCAGAAAGGCCTCTCCAGCTAAGCAAGCAGCCAGTCAATTAAATAAGTGGCAAAACAAGCACAACTCATGAAAACCACTCTTTTGCTTCCTAATGAGGACTCATAATAACTATGCTGGATTTTTTCCTTTCATATTTATCAAGGTATGATTTAATTGTCATCAACACCCAGAAGAAAAAAAGTCCCCTAAACTCAAACTGACAGAAAATTCTGGGGTTTTTAGGTACTCTGTAGTAATGATTCATGCATTTGCAGCTGGGATAATAATAGTCTAATACCTTGATCATATTGCATTTTACATAATTTTACATAATTGTTCATAAGGGCTACAATTATTGTGACTGTGAAGTGTAAAAGTACAGGAAGAGAATGAAAAAGCCAACTCAAACTAATATGTTTAGCCTGATTTTCTTGTACTAATTACCACTGGGAAAACACATATTTTAACCTAGCAATGTTTGAATATTTTTGTACCGCAGTGCTGCCACAAATGAAACAGCATAAAAACTACAGTGATTGTCATCCCAAGTGCCAAATTACTGAGCACTGTTAAGTGTGTTCACAGGGCCATGGAGGTATTCTGGCTTTATGAAATGTTTCTAGCAAAGAGAGTGTGGTTGCTGGTGGTTTAAAGTACAGATCGTGCTCACCTGTTTGGTTATTAAATGTGTTAATGCTTCTGCTCTCTGCCATACTGAACAGCATCCTGGCCGTCAGTGTCATGAGGAGTATGCTGGGTTTGTGTTATTTTTACCATTTTCTCATTGCTTTAATTGTTCCCCAGTGTTCTTGAGGAAAAGCAATGTTCAGCTCTGGGAAAGAGGGCAAAACCCGCTCATTTGAAACACAAAAGCAGGCCTGAGGAAGGAGAAGCTAGGACAGCCATTCACTTTGCTAGATTGCAAATGTCCATGCAAAACATCCTCCCTGGGGCTGAGCTTCCTCCTCCCCGGACTCCCGCTGGCCACGTGCTGCTGTGTGTCCTGGCTCCTTTTGAGTTGCTGGTTGGGAAGCACCACCTGGCGCCCCTGGATTTAGGGCAGTGCCCAGCTCACTATTTGCACCACCACCAAACCTCTCACTCAAAATAGCCTGGCCAAGAAATCCCACAGAAGTAACAAACACCATGAATACAGTCTGTCTGTGTGCTGGGGGGAAGGGGAGCCTCAGCAGGAGGCTGAGGGCACAAGGAGATGGGCTCAAGTGATGGGGACAGCAAAGATTTGTCCCCTCAGCTACTACCCAGGAGCCAGAGCCACACAGTCCCTTCAGCACAGAGTTCAGTGCTCGGCTGAAGCTGTGGCTGATGATGGGATCACATTAATATGCCAACCTCTACGCCGAAGCCATTGAAATGCAGGCACATGTTTGCCTCTAATTGTTCTGGGGAGAGCGGACCACTGGGAGCACTAACTTTTTAAATTGCCTCCGCTAGATTCCTCAGAGCTTGACCGCCGGAGCTGTCACCACCATTTAAACTTGCGAAAAGCCCAGCCCTCTAGATTGAGGAAACAGGTCTTGGGTCTGGCCTTCACCCCATGCAAGGAATTAATTTTGCCCAGAAAGCTGCAATACCATGAAATGTGTTAAGGAACAGCCCTTAGGTGTGATCAGTCCCTTCTGGTTCAAAAAGACCCTCGGGCTTGTTGTTGGGTGGAAGAGGACACAAGTTGCTGTACCCTACTTAAATTTGTTTCTTAGGTGTTAGGAAAACTTCACCTTCTCTGCATCATTTTCTCTATGAGTTCACAGTTGGGAGGAGATTAGATGCTGTGGGCACCAACTTGCTGTCTTCATAGAGAAAGATTTTCACAAGGATTTACTTGGGCCTGTCATTACATTTCTGCTCTCCATTGGCTTCTGCAGTAATGGAAGGGGAGAAGATTAATAAATTGCGACGCCAGAACAGAAAGGCCACCATGGTAATCGAGTCTGCACGGGGGTTTGAGTGAGGAGCTCATTTTCAGAACAATATCTTGACTTTAAAATCCTTCAGGATGGATTAAAACAAAATTTTCTCAGTCCAGTATCTTCAGGAGCCCGAATGACCATCAAAGCAAAGGCTTCATGGTGGCACTTCTCCAAATCAGCTGTGTTATCTTGAAGTTAACCAATTTCCTCTTTTCTGATTTTCCCATCCCTCAAAGGCAAACAGTAATGTGCTGCCAGCACAGCACTTGGACTTCTCAGGACCTGCTGTTCTGGCAGATCAGAAATAGATTTCCGTGCCCCTCTTATGTCAGCCTTTGATCTCTGGAGACTGACCTGCACAAGTTTAAATTAGCTTGTTCAGACAGTGTGTAAAAATCAAAATAGTCAGCTCGTGCGTAATGGTCAGTGCGCTCGGTGGTCCCACCGCCGGCCGGACCTGCAGACTGCTCTTGCCAGTGAGGGCTCAGGTCTGCAGGTCTCCTTGTGGTGGGATGGGATGGGCAGAGGGGGGTGAGGCTCAGAGATCTGGAGCCTTCCGCAGACAACGCTGGTGGGGGGGTTTGCATTCAGCCTCCCTCTGTGTTCTCCTCTGCGAGTTACTCTTCACCTCTCCCATCCACATGATGATCGCTGACGCATGGTGTTTTCCATTCCACTGGCGGCAGCGTTTGTCTGTACCCAAGTCCTTCATGCTCTGTCAGATGGTAGTTGAGGAAGGAAACTCCATCATCCCTGTCTAATGTGGGACACTCTTTGTGTGTCCCCTGTGCGTTTGCCGACTGAGTCACGAAACACAAGATACTCCTGAGCACGTTGGCATCTCTCCATGGCACAAAGGGTTGGCAAACAGCGATACTAGGTCAGGTCTTGAAGACAACATAACCCCATTCGCTGCATGTCACCAAGGCATTCAGTTCATCCCTCTGTGGGATCAAGCACTTGTTTTATTCAGTGCGACGGCTGCTTTGAGCTATCAGAATGACAGGAAGCAGCCAGAGTGAGGAAAGCATCTGGCTCCCAATTTAAAAAATGCTACATTTAATTTAATTTATTAATCTGATCATGTCATCTGCAGCACTTGTTAGCTGTCCCTGTGTCCTGCGATTTCATCCTGTACATGAGAACACTCTGCCCGGGAGTGAGCGCCCACCTTTCCCCTCTTCACGCACTCAGCCTGACCTGCAGGACTATATATAGGGCAGATTAGCACAAACTACTTGATGGGGCTGCAAATTTCCCTGTTAGCAGCATGTGTAACTGGCAATGCTGTGTTGCACTCCTTACTTACACGTAAAGTTCTACTGAAGCAAAAAGACAAAGGCAATATTCTTTGTCGTCATTCTCGGTTATTTCAAAATTGCTACCCACAGCAGAGCATCATCAGTCATTAGAGTCACATATAGGAGCATTATATTCACTTTGCGGTCTCTCAGCTCCATCGCCAAGGACATCACAGTCACAATGAGACATAATCAGTGTGCTGTTGCCAATTTCGAGACATAGTAATTTAGCAAAAATTTCCTGTGTTCAGAGTCCTCTGAAGTTGGAGGAGCTGCTCTGAATTTCTCTGCATTCCTTTTATCCAGATCGGTGTGAATGGCGTGGAGGGAGAAATAAGGCGTGAGGACCCTCTTTAGCATGCCACCGTTACGCCTATGGCTTGCGGGGCACGTGTGCTGCATAATATCAGGCATGACCAGTACAACAAGGGACAGCAGGAGAGAGCTGGGGAAAAGCCGCAACCTTGAGTGACCTTGCTGTGGTGAATTTTTAACTGACCCTTCTCCCTGTCGCAGCTAGGGCAAAAAGATACCGCACAAAAACACTCTTTTGCATAGAACTTTCAGAAAGAAGCTTCAAATTACATGAATGTGAGACAGCTGATCTGGTCCCTCAGGTTTTTACAGACAGCGTTTAGCTGGTCTGATCTTCATTCCTGACTGATGACAGCTTGATGAGTGACATCAGGCAAATGAAACCCCTCTATGCCTCGCTTTTCCCATGCACAATTGTATTTACCCAGTGTTTGGTGAGCTACAGATGTTTTCAAATTGTCTGTTAAGAGATGGGTAGCATTTGACCGCTAACTGCGTGTTGGAATTTCCTTAATATTGTATCTTACGGCAACATTCTGTAGTGTGCAACCATTTAAAAGCTATTTTTTAGTCTGAAAAAAATCCGCTGACACCAGGGCTCAAGAAATTCTCTATCTTGTCTACAAGGAAATTAAAAATGTGAGTTTTCAGTCTGGAAGCGGAGCTGTTCCCAGAATCTTCCCTTCTGCTCAGGAGAGAGAAGATTGCTCACTTCAACAAAAACATTGCTTCCAATGGTGCCCTTCCAGCCCAGCCAGGTTGGGTCAGTGTCATTTTGGATTACCAGTACTTGGACTTTATTAACTCTCTGTGAAGTGCTTATGAGCATTTGGCCATGCATTTAATGTATGCGACTTACTTTGGGGTCCTTTGCATACTTGAGCATGAAGGGATATAAACACAAATGCAGACAGATTTATTGCAGCCTAATTTAATAAAAATGTCAACAAATAAGCGCACGTTTGGCAGGGGAATAAATATCAAATAGGAGCGGAGCAGGCAGTGGAGTAGGTTGTAAGAAATTAGCATGAAACGTTTTGGTTTGACAGCGACTATAAAACAAGATTGTACTTTGGAGACTTGGGGAGTGATTTAGCGGAGGTGTGCTTCCAGGGCACGCAGCAGCAGCTCGCATGAGCCGGGCACGGGGAGATGGGTTCGGGATGAGACCACACCGCTACGGCAGGGAATGGTTTGTGATGGTGTCGCTTCCATTTGTAAACTGACATTTAATGTTAAGGGGAGCGAGATGCTGCCTTCATTGGTTTTCCGAGGCAGGGCTACGGGCTGTGCCTGCACGTTGCTTAGCAGCAGCATGCCAGCCCCGGTCCAGGGCCAGCCGGCTTGCTCCTTCTGCCTGGCACTTGGGCTTGTTTGGCTCCCGTGACTCCAGCTTCATGTATTTATGCTTCAAGGGAGAGGCAGGGAAGAGATGCAATCTGTGTTCTGCACCTAGACCGGCTGGCTGTTAGCTTACGGAATGATTTGCCCAGGGTGAAATAGGAAGAAGAAGCTGAATCGATTCTCTCGGTACCCCACGTGCTCACCTCTCTTGCATTCTAAGTATTTCATCCTCCACTGCCCCTTCCTTGTATCTGCTTGTGCTCCCCTGGACGCCTGCTGCCTCTCAGGACTTTTGCCAAGATGGGCAGAGGACGTCCCGCTCCTCTCGGGCCCTGCAGCCGAGTGATTCCACCAGCTACAGAGCTTTGAGTTGAGCTTTATCTGGAGGGAGTCTGAAGTCTTTCAGCTGTGGGGCCTGTTTTCATGTCAGACAGACTTTAAGAGGGCTGAACTAGGAGAATTTGAGGTCTCCCGTGGATATCAGAGAGCAGATCCATAGCACAGCAGCTGACTGTGATGCTAATGGGCTCTTCTAGTGCTCTCCATTGATTTCAGTGAAAGCAAGAGCGTTAGGATGCTGTTCCTAAAGAAAGTACACGGCAATTTTCTGCAGAAGTGAAATAGCTGTTCAGGTGTCTTGCAATATTTGTTTTCGCCTCTTTTTGTGGTATTCCCTCTTTCCTTCATCTTTTGGGCTTTGGTTTCCCACCAGGTCCCCAGGCAATTGCTATTCACTATTTGCCACTAGGGCTGTAGTTGCCACAAGCATTGTTCTCTCCTCTTTATTGCAGAAATGCACTCAAATCCTGGGATAGATTTTGTTTTGATGGCCCAGTCGATATATGGTGCTTATTCCACCTCAAGCATTGCATAGAGGTTTTTAAAACATACTTGTTCATCCTAACACCCCTGCTAAGTTTCTGAAATGCTCAATATATCCTATGTGTTTCTTAACATCTCAGCACAAATCCAATATCATACTTTCACTGTAGGCACAGAATCATCACTCACTATGTCGAGGACTATGTCTCAATGTGTATAGACAGAAATTCAAGGTAGCCAGCTCACAGTGGGGTAAAAGTGCAAGTGGCTATTGGGAAGGAGAGTGTGGGAACAGAGTTTGCCTCACTGTAAGTGGAATAAAAGCTTAAAGATTTCCATACCACAAGTTGGGGGGAGTGGGGAGTGTGGAGTGGAAACTTTCGGTCCTAAAGTTCTGGAAGAATTGATGTGTGAAATTGCAAATCTGGTAGTAAGAGGTTTTAATAAATTTATCAACTCAAGGGTGGCACTGTGTGACTGAAGAATAGCAAACACAGTATCTGTATTTAAGAAAAGGAGAGGAATAGGGAGACCAGTGTGTACAGGCCTTTTAGTCTGACATCAGCTCTACAGAATCAAAATTTTTGTCCAAAATTTTTATGCTGAGTGCTGTGGTGAGTTGTGAAAAGGACATGGGCTATGCCAGGAAAAGTATTGACTGTATAGATAAGGAGCTGTTAAAATCTATGCATGATTCAGCCATTTGTGGAATATCTGTGCTCAAAAAATGTGAATTAAAACAGGGACACATGCAGATAAGGGTATTGCAGAGATCAGGAGAACGGAGAGCCTGATTTACAAGGGAAGGCTAAAGGAGCATGGCTTCTTGATCATAGCAAAATGAAGGCTTAGCAGGGTTATGATTACTGTCTGTAAAAACATCAGGGAGGAAAAAGGATTATTTGCACTGGAGAACAGTGTTATTGTAAGAACGAAGAGACATAAACAAACGTACACCGTAAATCAAAATCAAAAGTTTTCTAGCCTTTAGGACAGGGAGGCTGGAAGAGCTTTATGATATGAATGGCAACGAAAAAAAACCCAACTACTTTTAAGCCACAGCTTGGTAAGTTTATGGAGAGATAATACGATGCTGCACACATGATAGCAAGGACTACACTCGGTGACCCCAGGGATGACTTCCAGACTGTAAAGATGCAGGAACTCCATTTCAAAGTCCTCATTAAAATTTCTGTGTATTTCTTTTTCCTTATCTTCCTTTAAAAAGGGATTATCCTGTAATAAACAGGGTGGTGCCATCTGCCACAGTCTCTGGCACAGAAGGGAGGAATTGCTGTTTCATCTTAGTTAGCTGTATTGAGGAGGGTGGGGGAAGGATTTTGGGGCTGCTTCCATCTGGCACTGGGGCTGATTGAAGGTGAGAGCTGATCTCTTGAAATTCAGTGAAAAATGATGGGTAAGGCAGATAGAAGTTGTGAAGCGCCTTGAAAATACAGACCAAGCAGCTTAGGTTTGATGTGGCTGCTGAAGTGAGGTGAGAGGAGGGCTATGAAGAGGGGAAGGGCACAGTCTAAAGTGAAGCTAAGAAAAATTTCTTTACCGTGGCGTTCCCAGATGATACAGGCAGAACAAAATGGCAGTTTTCTGTGTTAGAGAAAAGAAAACTAGAGTTGATCTGTGGTATAAGATAATGAGAGCCTGGGTGAGACGTTTAGCTGTTGGGGAGAAGGATGATCCAGTTTCAGCCGAGGGAACTGGTGTGATGATACATTGATCTAGTGAGAGCACATAAGGCAGATCAAAAATGGTGCCTAGGTTCCAAAGCTGGGAGAAACTGAAGTATTTCTCCAAGGCATTGGTCAGCTTCCAACACTGACTGCGGTGCTTCTGTTCAAATGGAGCAGATCAGCAAAAAACCCAAAACTTTTAAAGTATTTGAAGTACAGCTGCTGCAGGCTCCATCCCCTTCTTCTGGGAGAGGAACGTCCCCAAGAGGTAGGGCTCCTTTCTTTGAATATGCCACCGGACCCCATACTCCAGCACTGGGAAAGGAGAACTGGATCCTGAATAAGCATGCTGAAACGGGTCTGAAATTTGTGAAAAACTGAGAAAAGGTAAAAGGAAAAGTGTGAAATCACAGCGTATTTGTCTTTTAATTTTGGTCCCTGGGACATTACATTGTCAGGCACTTCTCTCCAGCCAGGAGGGTCAGAAACATCTTTTGGTGAAAGCTGAGGATGCTGAATAATTGCTCAAAAAGCAGTTCTCAAACATGTGTTTGCAAGTGCAGCCTCCTCAAATTAATGGCACTCACAGATCTGTAGGTTGAAAGTACAAGTAATGTGTTTTCACACTGCATCACGGTGATGCTGGAGTTTTAGGAACCCAACCAGATGTCACAGAGTTTGCACTTGCACTGTGAGAGTGGTGACAAATCCAGTAGGTGACTTTATTGGGAGTCTAATTTTGTCACTCCTGTGCAGCTCCCCACATCTGCATCTCCTCTCCCCTCAACACTCTATCCAAGGACAGGTTTCCTCGGCTGCCGCAGTGTCTGCATTGAGTCACCCCCACTTCTGTTCTTGCTCAGAAGTGAGGACACAGAGCAGCTCCTGGTGCGTTTCTCAACTGTCAAAATCCTGGTTTCATTATTCACAAGTCTCTGAAGCAGACTCCTCTTGTCTCCCCTCATCAGGACTATAAGGTTTGGCTTTTGTAGAGTAGTTGCTATGAAAATGCTTATTGATGGTTACCCTCATCCTGTTGTCCTCCTGATGTTTCTCCTTTATTTTGAGAGGGTTTGTCTGTATTGCCGTTGATCCAAAATTAAGGATTTGATAAAGTAGATGATTCAAAAGGCACCGAAGGCTCTGTGCAGATAGGCTCAGTCAGGCCTTCATTAGCTTGGCTTAAATCACTTGAGGCTACTTTGATTCTGAGCGAGTTCAGAGGATTTTTGGATTAATTTTCCCACATATCTCCATCCAGGCAAGCCCTAAAAAAATCATCAGCATACACAGTGTGCCTCTAGGAAATGAACTCTTCTAGGAATGAAGGATACTTCTAGAAAGCTGAAAGGCTATGGGCATGAACTGGCAAATGGGGGTGACATGAGGGTGGCAGCGGGCAATCACAGCCTTTCCCCCTCCTTCAGAGAAGCCTGCCCCCGAGCTGGCAGAGGCTCAGACTCAAAAATTAAATGAATAGTGATGATGGTAAATTAAAAACTCTAGAATATGGCCTGTGAAAAACATCTATTTCACTTTCTGAGCTTCAAATATCTGCTTGTGTTACTATTTGAAAATCCATATATTACTCCTTTTTCTCCGGGTGTAAAATAAGGTAACAGATACCGGTCTCCTTTGGAAAATGTTTTGGTACCAGGCAGTAGAGAAGTTCCAAGAGTTCATTATCACCATCCTGTTAATGGTACTGCTGTTGTCATTCCGTGGTTTGCTTTATTGAAGTAATGACCCATTAATATTATTTTGTTGACTGTACAGATGATCTTTCAAAGCAGCAGTCAAATGTGCCATTAAGAGCTCCAGACAACTTACTGTCCTAATTTATAAGCAGATGCAGCCAGTAATAAATAGGATATTAAAATGAAGTAATGGTCGAGCAAGTTTTTATGTAAAGAGCTATAATCACAGCTTGCTGTCCCCCCAGCCATCAGTACCTCTGCATGCACCAAGACATAGGTCTGTGGGTGAGGAAGCTGCTTCTGTTTCCATTGCTGTGCATCCACCACTTCTGCGAACATTCAGTCTATGTTAAAAAAACCAGTCCCCTGAACAAGTCCCCCATTCGTTCATCCTGCAGACATTGCTGAGGAGTTGGCCAGCTGACACGTGCAGGTTTTCCATGAGGTGCAGCTTTGCTGGAGCTACTGTAGCTCCTGAGACTGATTCCTAGGGTTCCTGAGGAACTAGCACAGCTCTTGTCTTCTAGGCTGTTACACGCACAACAAAGTATGTTTTAAGAGTGGTGTCAAAATAGCTAATACGGGTGCTGTGCTTCTGATTTAAGAAAAGCTGTGATATACTTACCTCCCAATAGGGAGAGTTTGACAGTAACCCTTCTTGCCCAGACTCTGCTGAATGTTTCGTTAGGGGAGAAATGCAAAGTTGGCTTTTCCACCAGAGACTGCAGAGGTGACAGGGGTCTGTGGTGTGGGACAACATTTATCCTGACTCAGCACAAAATATCAACCAAAAACCTTAGTCCAAAGAAGCCCAACCAAAAAAAAAAAATAAAATAAAATAACCTAAACAAAGTAGCAATTGCACAAACCTGAAAGAAAGAAACTAATATACTATTAGTTTATGGAACACATTGTCTTTTTATATTTAGCAGACTAACTACAGATTTATACTAATAAAAAGGATAGCAGAATTCATGGCGTAATAATTCCTTGGCTTTTATTTATTTTCTTAAGGGATGAGGCAGGGACACAGCAATTAACGGTATCTCTTGCCACATCTGAAACAGAAAGGGATAAAAACCATAGATCATCCTGCCATGAACTCTCCTGAAAAAGGAGAGATTTAGAAAGATAAATTCCCAGTGGAAATTTCTCTGTGATTTTTGGTATGCTAACTGTAATGGCTGCCCGGTTTCCAGTCCCAGGAACCTGAGGCCCCGCTGTCCCGTGCGGTGCTTGGTGCACCTGGTGCTCTGCAGAAAGGAGGGGTTTAGTTTCAAGTTGCACATCGTCTTTATTTTCTTCTTCTCTTTTTTGCCTGTAAACTTCAGAAGTCCAAGAGCGAATGTGCTGCTTTGCCTCCCTTGTTCCCTGCTGACTTCGTTCCCTTGATCAAAGCTAAAATAAGTAGGCCTGGTTTGTTTAATAGAGAGGGTCTTACACAGTCACGCCTCTTTGTTTGCTGACATAATTGAGGAGAAGACAGCTTTGGGAATAGTGCCTCTTAATTGCTCTCACAGACGCTGCAAGGCACTTGGTGTAGGGGCTGGCTAAATTGGGCCTATTGTGAATTTCTGAAAAGCCTTGGTAACAAAGGAGTCAAAAAAAAATAAAATCCCAAGCCCTTACGTAACCAGCAAAGTAACCTTCATCTCGGCATCGGCTTTTCCCTGTGTAAAACTTCCTCCCGCTGAAATGTACCCCAGTGGTACAGCAGAGGCATCGCTGCCCCATCCCCATGGGTCTCCGGTGGGCACGGAGAGAGAAGGGGTGGAACTGAACATCTGGGTGTAACTTCTCATCTATTAAAAAGTTCAGCCTTTTAATAAAGCATATGTATGGCCGTAAAAGCTTCCTTCCTAATGAGTACCAGAGTGAGGAAATCACTGTTTCTCAAAGGAAGGCCAGGCTGTAACCCTCTTGATTTTAAATCAAAGGTTGGCTGTGACTCCTCAATCCTTCCCAGTCCAGAAGAAGTCGGCAGAGCTGCTAATTAGAGCACCGGTTGCGGTTTTTCGGTTTGAAACCCTGAAATGAAGGGCAGGTCTGCTCTGTACGTCGTGACAATGAGGAGTCCTCAGATTTCTGGCTAAGGCTTTTAGATGAAAGAAATGGAGAAGGGCTTCTCAGGGACAGATTCCCCTGTCCGTGGCACAGACAAGCCTTCACCGACTGGGGACGAGACTGAGCACAGTATTGTCCTTGCCCTGTGGGACTGCAGGCAAGAGCCTGGGAACTGGACTCTAATTTTAATGATGCTATTAGTGAATTCTCAGACTGAACCTCTCCCTCTTGTACTTTCTGCTATTTAATAGGTAGGATTCACAGTATTGATAAGTATTCCTACACCTTGGGGGGAGAAGGAGATATTTTATATGACAATGGGGACAAAAGCCTCATTCTTTTCCTGTTATATTCATTACAGTTTCTTTTGTTTACAAGACTGTCTTACTCCATCAGAGGTATGGCAAATTGTCTCCTAAAAGTAGCAATGAATTCACTAGACACTCACCTAAACCTTGACAATTATTGTCTTTCACTACATATATTTTTAAAGCCTTGAATAGCATTAATCACAGAACTGAGGAAAAGCATATGACCTTCTCTGTATCAATCTTGGAAAGATCTGATGTATTAGGAAGCTGTCTGCCAATAAGAAAACTGTAAATTGCTGAGCAACTCGACAAGTCCCCATGGTAAAAATGAGAGTGAGCGAGACAAGCCATGGGAGCCCTGATTTAACTGGGTACAAGCACACATCTAAAGTTAAATATGTGGTTTCCCCGAGACTGCTCACAGCTTGGTTCTCTGTGCTTGCTTTTGGGCCCCATAAAGATAAAATACTTGCAAGCAAATGCATGAACACATCCTTCTCTCAGCCTTATCTTCTTCTGAAGCTGCTTCAAAGCTTATCTTTCCTAGAAGTACATCACAAATATCCTGGCCAGGTGGTAGAAGACATGCATAGCGCAAGACTGGTTAAGAATTGCAGGTCGCTTGCTATTTTTGTCACTAACTCACTGCCCCAAACCCCCTTCTTGGGTTGCTTTTTGGTGGAAACTCTATGGGTTGGGGACTACCATTGTGTATTAATTTATTTTACAAAGGAAAAAAAAAGCTAGCACTGACAATAGTACAATGCATAAGGTTAAAATGAAACATTTGGCACATCCTTGAATGCCTTTCTGCAGTAGATTGAAAAGCCTGACCAGTATTTAAATTACAATAGAAAACTCTTATATTTCAAACTTAAAGGAGACAGTTGGTTTTTAAAACTTCATGTTGCTAGAACTTATCAAACATACAGCTTAAAAAAAAAATAAGATGGAAGGTTGGAAGGGGATTTTTTTTTCTCAGACTTTCTTCTTTATTTTGCTAGAAATGACAACTGAGAATAAACGGTGGCTCTCCTCAAATCTGAAAGGATGAGAGAAATTTTAACAAAGAGAAATTTCTCCCAGTCTTTTGCATGTTTAACAGCAACAAGAGAGTTAACAAGACAATAATGGGGTGACTCCTCTGGTATGACTTTATCCTTCAGGACTTAAAAGCCCTGACATAGTTAAAAAGTATCTTCTCATGAAAAAAAAGCTGATCAAAAAAAACCAACCAGATTTAAGCTTTGGATTTTTTTGGCACCAGTGCAGAAGTGTCCCTTTTTCTATTTTGGAGGCTTTCCAAAAGTTTTTTAAATGGGCCTTCAAAATGGCCTTCACTTTTATAGATATTTTAGCTACATTACAGTAATTGGGAGCAGGGAACCAACATTCAGTGTGGTTGCTTCTCTTCAGTTGCTCAGGAATCTATTTTTGGTTCAGTGTCATAGAGCATCATTACCGATGATCTAGAAGAAAATATCCAAATAATGACAAAAATTACAGATGACACAAAAGTGAGCAGATTAGTAAATAATAAATCAGTTCTTCAGAGTGATCTGGATCCAATGAGCAACCAGACTCATTTGAACAACACAGAAAATGTGAGGTCCAGGAACGAAGAAAATAGGTCATGCTTACTGGCTGAGGGGACTGTATTTTTGAAATGATAAACACCTCAATGTGAGCTGGCTGCAGTGGCTGAGAAATTAAATTGGAACCTTGAATGTGTGAACTGGGGAAGAATGAGTTCATGCAGATATTACCACTATATAGAGAAATAAAGACAGAGCATTTTTGCGATGCTATGTGACAAATTTAGAAATGCATTTGAAAAAAAACACAAACATTAGAAGAAGGTTTGAGTTCTAGAGGTCCTGGCTTATAGTCTAAAAGTGGCTCCATCTCATTAGCTTCTCCAAGAGGAATTGGGAGTGATCTTAAAAGTGCGAACACTGAGGAAGACTTCTGGCAGCAGAGACCCTTGGATGTCATGGAGGACATCACAGCATCATCTGAGCCTAACAACCGGAGTGAGAAACACTCAGAATAGAAAAAAGGCAAATGGTTTTAGTAATCAACACTGGAGCAATTTACCACAGATCATAGTGGATTTCCCAACATAAAATACACTTTTTAAATGGGTTTGGGCACCTTTCCAAAAGTCATAGTAGTGTTCAGCCCAAAGTGGGGTCTTCAGTACATTCATTGCCTGAGGGTCCCTCTTTCCCCCTCTGAACATCTGGAGTTCTTGGCTCATGCTGTAGATGCCCAAACATAATGTCTCTTTCAGGCTACTCCTATCCATGAGCCAAGAGAAGGAAGGACATTTGTGGGTTTGTTCAGCCCTGGAAGAGAAGGCAAAGTGGGGGGAGGTACAACAGCTTCCTTCAGGCAGGTGGACCCTGCAGGGCCAGGCTGTACCCACCACCTCCGCACCCTACCTGCTGCAAGTGGGGAGCAGGCACCAGGCGCTGCCTGGCCATGGCCATCCTGCCTGCTGCCTCCCACCATCTGGAAGCACTTGACTGCATTCTTTTAGGCTAATGCAAAGCTCGTTGCATTTGGTAATCAGCAATGGCAAACAGGTACGTCCTTCCCTTTTGCAGTGAAAAGAGACTATTAGAAATACTCCTCTTGGAAAAAAGTGCCCTTTCAGAAACACGCTTTGGATTTAGGGACTCTGCACAGTCCTTCATCTGTCAGCTTCCTCCTGTGTTCCTCGCATTTGATGGTTCACCGCTTTTAGATTTGTTTCTGCCTGACTATCCGTTCCCATTCTCCTGTGACTAATATTTAGTTGTACGGTACTACTGAGAGCCTCTGCAAGGTGGTAGCACAGCATATATGGGACCCAGAGGAATTCTGAAACAACCCTTTTAAAAAACAACAGCATACAATAAATTAGAAAAAGGAAGCAGCTTTTGGGAGAGCTTGATGCTTAGAGCTGCAGCCGCAGTGAGGAAAAATTAACTGTTTCAGAATGGGCTTTGCCCCACCTGAAGTTGAGGGGGAAACTCTTCCTCAGTCAGTGTTTACTCAGGTACCAGCCTCCCATCCCTCCTCCTGCTCTCCTGTCCTCATTTCGTCTTCAAAACTAGAGTGCCATGGTTGCATATTTCAAAATTACTGTTGCTCGCCGGCTGGGCATGAGGTCAGAAGTTGCAGTTGCTTGATGTACATGGTTACTCTGAAGCTGGTGGAACAAATGGCAGAAGCACGTCCTACTTGGAAGAGAGTGGCCAAACCATATGTCCTTCTGGGGTCAGCTAAGGGATGAGGATAATGGACAATTATCAGGAATCAGGAATAGCATGGCCAGCAGGAGTAGGGAAGTGATCGTGCCTCTGTACTTGGCCCTGGTGAGGCCTCACCTTGAGTACTGTGTTCAGTTTTGGGCCCCTCATTACAAGAAGGACATTGAAGTGCTGCAGCATGTCCAGAGGAGAGCCACCAAGCTGGTGAGGGGTCTAGAGAACAAGTCATATGAGGAGAGGCTGAGGGAACTG
>JAOXNO010000052.1:48330918-48349653 GCA_028565335.1 Limnodromus scolopaceus
AGATATTAGGAAGAATTACTTTACTGAGAGGGTGGTCAGGCACTGGAACGGCCTGTCCAGGGAGGTGGTGGAGTCACCATCCCTGGAGGTATTTAAGAAATATGTGCCGCGTAGATGTGGCACTTCAGGGCATGCTCTAGTGCCCGAGATTGTTGGGTTGGTTTTTTTGTGTGTGTATGGCTGGACTCGATGATCTCAGGGGTCCCTTCCAACCATGAAGATTCTGTGATTCACCATTAAACAGAATTAAAGCCTCAATACTGTGTTTAATATATGGCCAGAAGCCTAGCAGACAGGCTCAGCCAAGCGCCGTTAGTCTCTCTCTTCCTCCTCTCTCTTCCCCTGATGTGTCCCCAGAGAAGTACAGATCCTTCGGGGTGCAGTGGTTACTAACGAGTAACCTGATGATGAATGTTGCTTTTACAAACCTCGCATCTACTAGTAGCATGTACCAGAGGTGACATGAGTGGGATAGGAGGCTCTGCCACTTAGAATAAATGATTTGGGACAGAAATGTAGTGTCTAATATATTTGTAAAGAGTGTAGTGAGTGTCTGAGTACTCCCTGGGCAGAGTAATAATTGCACTTTTGCTTTTCTATTTTATATTTATAATCTAGAACAGCTAGCCCTTGAGTAAGCGTAAACTGCACTTCCATCATATTTCCATTTGGGTTATGAATATTTCACACACCTGCAGTCTCAAAAGCACATAATTGCAAAACCACACTCAGACAGGGACTGAATAAACACTGTTGCTGATTCTTAATGAGCCATTAATCAGATGTTTAACTACAGGTAATTCCCCTGAGTCCTGGTGTCCCAAGAAAAATCTGTATTCCCTCTAAGTCATAGAGAAGCAGATGACTTATGAACAGGAAATTGCGAGCTGCAGACTGAATGAACAACATGGGCTTCCCATGGCAACTCCTGAGGGTGAAAGGTGAAAATTTTTAATTTCATTTGGAAGTCTAAGTCTCACTGCCATGAGCCATGGGCTCCAAAGTCATATAAGGACTTTGTAGGAGCTGAAGGCTTTTGTCTAATTTGTTGAAGGGTACATTTTGGGAAGAGCTGGGAAGATGCTCTGATTGCCTTCTGTCAGTTAAAGTGACCTGCTCTTCATGGATGGGAGTAAGACTGTGATTCTCCACACAGTGTGACATCCTCCTCTGGAATTCACTGTCAAAGGAGGGCGTGTATTCCAGCTGCATTTTAATGAGGGATGGATAATTTTATGGCCACTGTTATTTGTAGCTTTGCACGGTAAATTAAGGATAATAAAATCATATATTTCAGAGTGTACAACAAACTCTGTGGGGGTTAGGAAGGAAATTTCTTCCACCAGCAATATTATATTGTTGATTAGGCCAAGATGGACTGAAATGGGCATTTCTTTCACAGGAAAAATAACAATTTCCACATTTTGTTTAATTCTTTGTTGAGAAGCACTGTGGTCTTGCTCTAGAGCAGATCAACATGTCTGAGTTTAAAAAAAAAATTAAAAAAAGACAAGAAAAGTTTTCCTAATTTCTAAACTTGTGTCAGAATCAAAATGTGGCTGGTTTCATTCCCATTTTTGCTGGCACTAAAATGTCATACTGCGCTCAGACGGCTAGGTGAGTTACTGATGTTCATGACAGATTGCTGTAAACAGCATTTCGTAAAGGACACAACGGTCTTAAGAGTTTATCCTATTCTCTTCGTAAAACAGTCACATATTTTCGTATTAGCCAACCGGTGAATGTAGTTGGTTTTCCTCTGAAGAGCATGCACACGGAGATGAAGCCAACCTACACATGTTAGATATTAGAAGAGCTCCAGGTTATTAACTATGGAGAACAAAAGGTTTTAGATGATCTCTCCATCTGTTTCTCCCTCCTGTGCCAGAGACACAGTGTAGCAGACCGTATCTTCACAGACATTTTCCAGGTGGAAAATGTGCCTACAAGAAGCGTGTGCATCAGCTCCTATATCTCTTTCCCAAAGTGTAAGCTCCTTCCATCACAGCTGAAGGAGCCATATCCCAACAGCAGACATCCATAAAGCTGACAGTTGGAGTCTCATTCATGCTTTTACTCCCTGGATGTTATTTCCGCATAGGATGCTCCGTTTAGCAGAGTAATTTCTAATAACTTATTAATTAAATACTCATTGACACTCCGTGCCTGCCTTTTGGGGTTTGGAGGGATGTGTACAAGGGACTGCTTGAGGGGAGAATGAGAGTCCCTGCTTGCAGAGGGAATCCGTATAGCTGCACTCCTGCCTACATTGTCCTCTTCCTCAGGGACCTATGTAGACACTGGACTGGAGGAGGCAGCAGGAAGGTTTTGGGCAGCCAGGCACAACAGTATTGTACAGCCATTTCCCAAAGTGCTCACAGACCCAGAAAGGAATAGATGGAGAGGATACACAGGTATTCCTACAAGTAAAGTCTTAAAATCAACATAGATGCACTGGGTGACTGGTTGTGAATATTCTCCCTAAACTACAAACCAGGGAGGCAGGCCAGCAGGTTGCTATGCAAATGGTTGAAGAGCAATGATCTGCCTTCATTTCAGGCCTAATTTATGAACTAGATTTATTAGATTTTTTTTGTTGTTGTTGAATGAATTACTGCATATCCTATTTCTTCCCGGGTCAATAGCTGTGTCCAAGGAGAAGGCAAAAAAATCAAGGGCATATGACCCAAAGCCTGCACCACTTTGCATGTGCAAATATTTGCAAATATCAGTTTGAAACTGGTTCCACTTGCTAGAAGAAGAGAAATCAAAGTGGGCTCTGCAGTTGAGAGGGACGCCCTCCCCCAGGACAGCCATGGCTGAGTTTGGCGTTGCTCTCTGCCACACAGAGGTCAGCCACGTGTCAAGAGAGCAAAGATGCTCCCCAGCCCAGCTCCTGCTGCCTCCCCTATCATGGCCCTACCCAACACGTCTTGTTCTTCACTGCCGCCCAGGGAGTGGGCACGGAGACACAGCACCCAGAACCGAGTGTTAGGGCCTGGAATGGTGCTCCTGAAAACCATGTGAGATAGTAGCAGAAATAAAAAAAGAGCAGGCAAAAATGACATTGTGCACGACATGTCTTGAGCTTTGAATTAGTGTCCCCTGCTGTATCCTGGTTGCTGCCAACAACTTTTTTCAGACCTGTTTGGAGGACATAACTGAGTGACCTTCACATGTAACTCTGCCATCCCATAAAAAGAGCCTCTTAGAGAGGTCTGATTGCACATAATTATTTTTTTCCTTTCTAAATTGCAGGTTAGGGATTCCCCCAGCTACTGCACCTGAGAATTGAGGAAAATGATCTAAATTCTAAAACCAAATTACAGGCAAGTGATAAGACCTAAAACCACCTTAATGTAGAATGAGTATAATGTTTAACACATACCCAAGAAATATACTTAGTACTGTTAGATCAAACAAAATTAAGTTATGGACTACTGAAATCATAGCAATTCAGCATCTTGTCATCGCAACACAGAACAAGAGAAATTGGTATTTTAGCCCTGATTTTCAAAGAATCTCCAAAGCTGTGTCTATCATTATTGAGGCTTTATGCCTGCATGCTTTTTTTGGACATCTATCTATTTTTTCCCCCAAAACACAGATGTTTGCCCTCTATTATATTCATATGAACAGACCAGCCAGATAAGCATTCAGCTGCTTTGTGCATGCAAGTACAACCATTTTGCATATAAGGAAAGGAAAAACCAACCTGATAACTGAGGAAAATGTCAGTTGAAGTATCAAAAAAAAGAATGTTGTGAACATGCATTCAGTGATAGACGCCTGATCTCTGAGATTTTGGCCCTTTAGCATAAGATTGATGTGGAACAGTTTTCAGTTTTGACATTCTGTTGGACTCATCGGAGATGTTCCCGTCTTTGCAAGGAGGGAAAGATGGTGTCTGGCTCAGCAGGCAGCAAAGTAAAGCAGCAGAGACTCGAGGAAGCCTGATAAGTCTTCCTTACAGTGCAGCCATTTGAGATTTCAATGCCTGACAATTTTTAGTGGTCATATGTTGCCTTTTCCCTCAAACGCTCCAACGCTACATTTGTTCTTCTTGATCCTTTTTAGTCCAGTTCCAAATGACGCTCATTTACCTTTAATTTCAAGTATGTTCTGAGAGGTACAGGGGTCCCTCAGATTCTGGAGGCATACTGAAGAAGGTGAATAGATGATAGTGTAGGATGCTGTGCCCACAACTGGGTGAAGCAGGGCAAAAGTTTGGACTACATGGGGCATGGGGATTTAACTAGCAGAGTTTAATTTTGATCTAATTTTAAAATCATGGAATTTGATTTTCTATGCTCCTTATTTTGCCTGAGTGAACAATAGAATCAAATTCCTTTAGACCAGGCACACTGCAACCCCAAATATTTAAATAGAGTTGGAGGGCCACCAAGGGCTGAGCCTGCCTACATAAACTCTCCAGCAATCCTCTGGTGCCCACGAAGGCGAACTCTGGGCATCGCTTACACCGGCACAGAAAAAAACAGAATCAAGGCCTTTGTGTTCAGCAATTTTGACACACTAGTGTATTCAGCTCTCAATCACCTCAGCATCAAAGCAATTAAGCACAGGTTTTCTGCAGTGCATCTTAATTGTGCAGTCTTTGTTGCACATGTTAGATGCTCAAGCATGATGATCAAGATAGATGTTCAAGCTCACACAGCAATGCAGAGCACAAGACAGGGATGTCCGTCCCCTGCCCAGCGATGGCCTCGTGCACCAGAGCCTTGCAGAGACAGTGGCTGGTGCTCAGGGACGTGTAGCCTTGACCTATTTCTCATTCATTGTCTTTGATCCCATTATTGGTACTGTTTGACCTTGAAACACCCTTTATTTTTTATTTTTAAGTAGATTAGGAAGAAAGCTTCTTGGAGGGCTTAAAAGACTGTATGCTAAAGATGATTTCTGCAACCTGATATGGATTACCATAGTTACTCTGTGTGAGCATGGCAGCTTTCCAGCTCCTCTGCCAGGAATGATCTAAAAGCTTTTCTTTTATTGTGTCTTGAGGTGAGAGTCTGGCTTTAAAAAGCTTTCAGAATTCTAATTCTTTCCTCCAGTTTGTTGGCAGGGGGAGTCCAGCCCCACTCCATCTGATGTCCGATATCACTGATAACCTACAAATGATGCGTTTGGGATCTCTGGTTGTGCATGTCCAATCACTTAGTTAATTGAGAACACAGAGAGCTGCAGCTCATGGCATCCCGATTATCTCTCTGATCTCTTATTCCTCCAGCGTCTTTCCAGGCATATTGTTTCGGGCTCGTGGCACTGTCCTTTCTTCGTGGAATGTGTGCATTTGCTGGGCCAGATCTATAGTTAGCAGGAGCAGCAGAATGTAAAGGGCAGTCTCTTGAGTCTTGTTATCTTCTTATGTGCAGTAATAGCACAGTCTGCATGTCATTCATGATTTTTATTTAATAGAGTTTCCTGGTGTGTATTTTAGGATTCATTTAAAAATACATCAGTGATGAGCAGGGTAGGAAGAAGAAACTGAGCCAAAAATTCTCTCTAAAAACAAACCAATAACTATCTTCTCCTGCCTGCAGCTGACATTTAGGAATATTCTTAAATCACTTAAAGTGATTTTTAAAAATCACTTCCAAAAAAAGGAGTGTGAGGGAGAGACTATTGGGTGGATTGCCTGGTGCCAATATGAGTTGGGTGAAGAAATGGAGTCCTAAGTTAACATTGAATTAATGTTGATTACTGATTAGAGTGGAACTAGAAATGGCAGACTGTGCGTGGAATATTTCAGCTATCACTTATGGCATGTTTTAATGATGAAAAATCCAGCTTACTTTATATAATGCAAATTTCTTCCTTTGGATTTTAACTGGGGCTTTGCAGTAGAGCTTGGCAGCGTGGCACTGGACCACCACCCAGACCACATCTGGGGCAGGCAGGATTTGTTCCATCTTATGTCTCTATTTGGCAGGTCCAAGATCTGCAAGGAAGCCTGCAGCCAAGGTTGGGACAGACCTGTTTCTCCCAGTCTCAAATCAATTCTTCATCCATGAGACTATTCTTTATCCTGCCGTACTGTCTGGAAATGATAAATTATTGCTCTAGATAACAAATACTTTGCTCTTCTTCCTCCCCACTGCTTACCCCTTGTTCATAGTACTGTCCTTCCTAGCTTCAATAGTTGGGTTAAAGCCTCTGCAAAAACCCAGGTCATAGTGAAATGTCAGCACAGAAAACCAGTCCAAAATGCCTGGATTGCTGATACAGATGTGCTGCACGCTCATCCATCTCCCTCCTGAAATCAATATGTGCGCTCGGCTCCCTGTATGGAGGGGTCCCAGCAGCACCTTCACTGTAAGTTTTCCACTCTGATCCCTGGTTTTGGCTGAGCATCCTCCGGAGCTGACTGCGCTGCTGTGGAGGCTGCTCCCTGCTGGGAACACCAGCACTGGTTCAGCCAGCTCCCATCAGGTCCACCAAGCCCAGCACAGAAGACATTTAAAATGCCATGAATATTTAAAACAAACAAAAATCAAGCCCTCAAGCATTCTCATTTTCCAAATCATGAGAGCTGTGACCAAATGCAGACACAGGTAGTTTACTTCATTAACAGTAAGCCGCCTTTTCCATTTCCCTTCTTTTCCTTCTCCAGCAGCATTCCATTTCATGCCTGTGGCAAGATTCATCACCTGGAGGCTGGTTTTTTACGAGATTTGACAAAGATCATTCAGGAGTCAATATTTTGCCAAAAGCTAAGTGATAAGTCTAGTGGCTTGCATATAATTATTTATTTTCTTTTGTGTCTTCTCCCCCCCCCCCCGTCTCTTTTCATTGGAGTTTTGAGTTACCGACAGCAGAGCAAATGAGGTAGGCTCATGAAGTCTGAAGGCTTTAGTTCTGTCCCTTGCTTTGCTCCCTGCTGCAGCTTCATCTTGCATGTTTTCTGCAAAAAACAGCAGCGGCGCTGAGAAGCCATTGTGTCTTTGTGTGCAAAACACACAGTCCTCCGGTGAATTCCTCGAGGTTTCATTATTATTTGATGAGGAAGGCAACAGTGGTTCTGGCAGGGCAAAATGAACTTGTTTAAAGGAGTAGGGTGGGGAATGGGCAAAGGGAACGAGGTTCACAGATACCTTTAGGCTTCTTCAAATAATCTGGTTTGAACAAAAAAGAGGCAGATTTTGGTACAAAGAAATTTTTGTGTTCGTGGATGGACCTTCCGTAGAAACTAGACATAAAAATCCTCTCAGCAGCTGGATCCCTTCCTAAATATCTATCCTTCAGCCCATAAAATTATGGCTCTAGCTTTGTACTAATGTAGTTTAAGAGCAGATACAGCTGGGGCCCTAGATCACAAGCCCATGCGCAGCAACGGCCGTGTGCTGGCAGGTGAGTGCAGAAATGCCCCAAGTCATGGGGTTTTTCGCTTTTGGTAAAGTTATTCCTGAGCTTTTGCAAAGAAAAGTGCACTGAAGATGTTGGGGTTTGTTTGTCTGTCTGCCTTACGAGCGCTCGAGAGGCTCTGTAAGCTGGGCGAAGGGGTACTGGGAGGAACAGGGTACTGTGCTCTGCGTTAGGGAGCTGGTCCCATCAAAGCCCAGTTTACCTATAACATCTTCCAAAAGGAACAAATCTAGTCCAGTATCCCTAAAAGCAAAGAGCTGCCTTGTGAATGAGCTAATGCTCACCCGGTCATATGAAACATGTCTCTATCAATTTTAGACAGAAGGCTGTTATGAGGAAGTATTTCCTGAGACTCAAGCAGGCTAGTTAGTTTGTAATCATTTTGGGTTAAATAATTCAAAAGCTGATGCAGAAGTAAATTAGTAAGTAGTCTAAACGACATGGTTTTATGGCAAACTTTATCAAAGAAACCTAATTTTCACTCTCTGATTATATTACATGTCTGGTTGACAAAAACGATTGTATAAATTTAGTGCATTTAGACTTTTGTGAGGTGTTTGACTTGGCACTGAATAGCGTGCTGATTAAACATTAGCACTATTCAGTAACATTAGACTGTACGTTAAATGGATTACGAAGTGTCTGACAGAGCTCAACAAGTAGCTGTCGATGGAGAATCAGGACCTGTGGTTTCTGGGACACACCAGGGTTAAGTGTAAGTACCAAAGCTCTCCATTGTTCATACCAATGGTCTGTAGCAAAACACAAGATGAAATTTTTTTGCAAAGTACAAAGATCAAGAGAGCGGTATGCAGTGAAGAGGAAAGGGAAGGGGCACTGGGGAAGCTGAATCTTTTGGTAAAGAGGACGAGGAATTTATTGAACTACATGTTGTTCTGTGCGAGGGCACAGCCCTGCAGGCAGGGGCGCAGGATGGGGCAGGCAGGAGCATGGGATGAGGGGAGCAGTGCTCCGAAAAGCCTCTGCACACCGATCCCACTGCGATGACCTGCCAAAAGGAATTCATGTGCCCTTTAAATATATAAACAATGGAGTAGTGAAGTGCAGGAAAAGAGTTAATTTTGCTTTTATGTGCAGCATTGCTAAAACCAGCTCTCAAACAGCAAAATACTGTGTTGAAACTTTGAAAGGATATGGAAAAGTTGGAGAATGGGTAGGAAAGAATGGCTAAAATTATTTGAGGGTCTGAGGAAATGTTTTACAATAGGCGGCCTGAAAGGCTTAGTGTGTTTCATTGACCAAAAAAAAATTCTGAGCTGATTTTTTTTGTGCATGAGACTGTTTCTGGGAAGAAAATACTCTGTCCTAAAGGGAGAGAAAAGTGAAAGAAGAGCCTGTATCTGATAGCATTAAATGAGGTGTGGGTTTTGGTAGGGTTTTTTTGGTCTTGTTTTTTTTTTTTTAACTAGGAGGGGTGATTTTAGTCATTAGAGCAAATTACCAAGAGGAAAAAAGGATTCTCTGCTTTTTGATGGCTGCCTAGTAAGACTTGCTGTTTTTCTCCACTATTGACTTTCTTGGGACTTATAGCTGTGTTCGATTAGAAATAGCTGGGTAAAATACAATGGTTTGTTATAAGGTCAAATGAAGATCTAATGAGTCTTCCTGGCCTTCAACTTGATGAAACTATAACTGCCTATGAACACACTGATCTTAAAAATGTTCTTACCTGATTTCGAAAGGCAAAACCCTACCAGTGATATTAGCTTCCTCGTGTGCGACAGTTGTTGCTCATACATTTTTAATGTTTTAATCTGGAAAGCTCATTGACATTTTGTTTTGAAACACACGGTGCCGCTCAGCGATGGAGCACGTTTCTTCCCGTACTGCACCGTCTGGGGCAGGGAGAGCCATGGGGCTGCCCAGGCACGCTCTGCCCCCTCCGGTTCCAGAGCCTTGGCAGGGTTTCTTCAGGTGCCTGAGCTGCTCCGCTGCCATCGACCTGGTTTGTGCTGAGCTAACGTCGAGGCCACCTTGGGCTGCTCCAGCACTGCCGGGGCTCAGCTCTCTGCTGGGGAGTATCGGCAGTGACAGGCAATGCTATGATAGAAGGAAGAGATTTACGATGCATACCTGATTCCAGCATCAAGCTGTAAAGATTTAGAGGCAAAGGGAGCAACTACAGGTATGAAAAATGTCAAGAAGAAGTGTTTCCTATTAGGGAGCAGTCGATGAATTCACCACGGCTTGGCCCAGCCGTGTCTGCCTCCTTACTCGTGCTGTAGGGCTCTGTGTTTGACATTAAAGCTGTCACCTTGTGCTGAGTCTGTGGCACAGGAGTGAATGTCTCCTCGCTCTTCAGCTGTTAACCGCCCTGAACATAACTGCTCTTCATCAAAAATCCCCCATTTGGATACAAATTCTGTGGTGCTCTCGCTCTCAGAGCCTTGCCAGGCAGGGTTTGCTCATGGTTCAGCTCCCCCCAGGTGCAGACCTGGCAAAGTTTGGGTTTAGATTGTCTCGGCTACGGCCGCAGTGTAGGGTAGTCTTTACAGATTTCACCGTTACCATAATGACTTGCCCGTTTTCTAGCAACTAAGCCTCAAATGCATCCGCGTGTCACGGAGCTGGCAGTGACCTTAGGGACCTCGGTTACTACAATTACGGGCAGCAGTCACAACATGCTCCAAGGCCAGTGCCTCTAAATGGGAAGGAGGGAGTGTTGCAGGGGAGCCTTTAAATTCCAAAGCGAAACTATAATTAGCTGTAATCGTACCCAGAGTAACTTCGCTGCTATAATTCTCAGCAGGAAAACAATTACATTGCAGCAGTATAACCAGACAGACATGCTGTAAATACAAAACATCCTTTGGAAATATATGCTCCATGTTCTAAATACATTTAGAATTAAAGCAAACAGTTCTTTTCTAATTGGGATTCAAGGCGGACATGCCGAGGAATTTGGGGATTTTTTTCCCCTTCTGCTTCCACTTTTTTGCTTAGCAGACATACAAGGGCACTGTGTTAGTTAATACGTTAACGGCGTGCTCAGGGTGTCGTCGGAGGAATGGCAGGAGAGAACTGACCCTCACGCTTGGTTGGTAGCTCTCCCCGCTGCAGCTGGTCACTTCTCTCCTTCTGAGATGAAGGCGGGTGTGGAGAGGAGGTTTGGGTGGGATTTTGGTGCCAGAGAGGACTCAAGAAGCCCAAAGTCAGAGCTTCTACTGCTTGTGCTTCGGAGATGCAGCAGCTCGGTTGAGCTGGAAGCTACAGCTGATCCGATGCCCTCGGTGTGCGTTGGTCACTAGGGGGGAACAGAGGACTGCGGAGCGTCTGGGTCACTGGCACCTATTTTACTTTACCTATGAAAACTGCAACGCTTCAGGGTCTGAAGCCTGAAACCCTGGGGCTTCTGCTACAGCAGAAGCTGGAGAAGCAGCTGGATATAGAAGGGATTTTGCCCATTATTGTTTTCTTTTCATACCTTTATCAAGTGAGGAGACCCTGGGCTGGTATTTGGAGCATGTTGTAATCCTTTCCCCCATTCAGGGTTTGGTCATTTTAAGTGGTAAGATGTTGATTTGCCAGGGGTTATTTTAAATTAATAGGCTTGAAATGCATTTCTGAACTCTGTTCAGAGAGCCTAGAACATATGTAAGTGTAATTTTTTAGGAGCTTCATTCGTCTTTTGAGGGTTTTTATGCAGCACATGTCCCAAAGCTGCTCAAAGAAGGAAAATTTGGGCATTTTCTGCTGCCTAGTTCAGCTCCTCTTGGAGAAGGGGTACCAGGCAGGCTGGGAGAGCTTCTTCGTGTCTACCACCCCTCTTCTAGATCAACAGGAGGAGACAGAGAGGAAAACAAAAAAAAAGCAAAAAAGAAAAAGGGGGGGACAAAAAGGCAAGACTAAAATAAATGTATTTGAAAATCTACAGAGTTCTCTGGGAACAGAAGTATCTTCTTTACACATATTTTAAGTTAATTCTCCTGCAATACATTCAATACAATGGTTTCATAAACCTACAGAAGGTTTTTCACTATCTGTTGGATACTTCAGGTGAGTTCCTATGAGCATACAGGCTTACGTGGTTATATCAGTCAGGGTAAGGCTTCATGTGTTGCATTGTCTAACACTGATTCTGCCCATGACAATTAACATTGTTGTTAGATGTTCTAGTATTTCCAGTAGCTGTTTATCCTATTTCCACTGGTGCTAGTAGACATTTTACCATTGTCTTTAATAAGAGTGACTGAGTTGGGAGTTGGACTAGATGATCTCTATGGTCCCTTCCAACTCTAAAAATTCAGTGAAATTCAGTGAAAATTCAGTTACAGAATTTAAGGACAGTAGGGTGAGCTAAGGTTAAAAAGAGTACCAGTATCCATCATGAATGCAAGTAATTGCCCAAGGCAGAAGATCAGGACAATGCCTCTCTTCAAAGATAGAAATAACCAAAATTTCACATTTTGGGGAAAGAAAAGAAAAAGAAAAAGAAAAAAAAAAAAAAAGAGGGGTGGAGGGGAGAGAGACAGGAAGGAATAAAAGAGAGATCTTCCAGAAATCACAAAGCCAAACCTAGCAGCTTTTTACTGCAGCTCTCAAAAGTTTAGAAGTGCAGCCCGTAACGATGAAATGCATGGCTTGGAGGGGAGAGCTAAATCAGGCTCCTAGCACAGACCAAAGGGTTGTTCTATATATATATATATATTTGTCACTGCAAGTAATGGCTGTGAAGCAAACAAAAGGGAATACAGCTGATGTTTAACAGCCACTGCACAACCTCTAAGCTACTTCTGCCTCGGATCTGGAAGCTTATATGGGGAACATGCGGTAAGTTTCTTTTCTCTATGCTAGCAGGTTATAAACCTGAGTTTCCCCTAGATATAACCTTTTCCCATGCTTGTTCTTTCTTACTGTGTGTGAGTAGCAAAGATGGGTTCAGGATGGAGCTTTAGATTTATAATCACTTAATTTCCCTTCATGTTTTCAGTGAAAACACTAGTTTGAATGTGCCAGAGCAGGAGTTTGCAAGAACACAATCACTCAGTGCATGTGTAAAAGTGCAGACATATGTATACACACAGGTGTACATGCCACAAATAGAAACAAGGATACTTCAGCTGTACCCCTCTAGAGCTTCTGGTCTGAAGAGAACATGAAGTTTCCTGTGTATTTGTCTTCTTTGCACTGATTTGATTTGCTTAGAGTAACAGGAAGACACAAACAACACATGGGGTATGGAGGAAAATAAGCAATTGTCTTTACGTTTTGCCTATATATATATATATATATATACACCATTAGTTTCACACAAAACATGACTCACTAGCAGCAGGTGTCCTGCTGTTATGTTGGGCAGATTAGTAATGGGAGGGAGGGGGCTGCTCTCCCTATATGGCATCCCCAAGGGAAGCTAAAAATAGTTCAGAGACTTCCAGCAAAGTAAAACTATTTGTGGGCTTTGAGTGAAGTCTGCTTCTGAAGGTAAGAATCAGAGCTGATCTGTTTAATCTGCCATTCCTTCTTTTTTTTTTTTTTTTCTTTTTTTTTTTTTCTCCCGTGTGAAGCTTGCCTTGGCAGTTGATCGGCAAATGTTTTCTGGCACAAGGCTGGGAGTTTGGAATTATAAACAGTTGCCTTTCCGTGTTTGTGGAAACAGGGTGGGGATTGACCAGTTAAAGGAAATCAGTGTGACAGAGAGCATTCACAGCCGAGGCAGAGACAGTGGAGGAATGTGTCTCAGTTAGAAATAGTTGCCTTTTTTTTCCTCTCTCTTTTTTTTTCCCCTCTCAGTTGTTAGAGAATCTGAATGGCATATGAGCAATCACAGCATGTGACTCTGCTCTGAGTAGAAGCAAGCTATTGCTGGTAGTTACACCCACCGTGATACAAGTCCAGTAAGCCAAGTTGTCTGCAAAGTTAGTGCAGCAGCAGAATATGAAAAGAGAGGAACTGTTTGTATTTCCGAGATACGTGCAAATCAGGGTGCTACGTGCGCTCCATGGAAGTGTGGCTGAGACAACCTTTCAGCCTTGCTGGTAACCGTCTGTATATCTGCATACTCAGACTCACTGATAGGCAGAGTGCTGCCCAAAAGGAAAAATACTGTTTCAGACACCAAGTGCGGAGCATAATTATATGTGTGTGTGTGTCTCTATCCACACGCATCTGCATGTATGCAGGGAGAAAGCAAACTGCTGGACTGCAGAAAAGCCCCACAAGCCTTGTGTTGAGCCACCACTTAGGTGGCTGAGGGCAGCACAGGAATGGAGATGTAAGGGCTGAGTCTCACTTCTGAAAAATGAGACACAAGGGCTCCTTGTTACACCAGAATAACCTCACGGGCCGTGATGGATTTCCTCAGATTTTTTGAGTGGCATCACTGATACTGATAACAAGAGACTTCTGCATTGTGGAAACTAGATAAAATGCGACAGCCCCGCACGGGGAATCTCTGAGGACAGCGGTGTGTGTCACACACCTGCGTGACCTCACCTGGGCACCTTCATCAAAAGCCCTGTGAAGGGGGTCCCGACCCCCGAGCCCTGTGCCTGATTTTCTGGGTCTGTCTCCTTCTCTGCCCTCTTTTAGTGCTGTCTTTGGCAACCCTAACCCTAACCCTGGCTTGTATCAGAAATAGTGTGGCTAGCAGGACTATAGAAGTGATTGTCCCCCTGTACTCAACACTGGTGAGGCCCCACCTCGAGTACTGTGTTCAGTTTTGGGTCCCTCACTACAGGAGGGACATTGAGGTGCTGGAGTGTATCCAGAGAAGTGCAACAAAGCTGGTGAGGGGTCTGGAGAACAAGTCTTATGAGGAGCAGCTGAGGGAGCTGGGATTGTTCAGCCTGGAGAAGAGGAGGCTGAGGAGATACCTCATTTCTCTCTACAACTACCTGAAAGGAGGGTGTAGCAAGGTGAGGGTCAGTCTCTTCTCCCAAGTAACAGGTGATAGGACAAGAGGAAACAGCCTCAGGTTGTGCCAGGAGAGGTTTAGATTGGGTCTAAGGAAAAATTTCTTTACCAAAAGGGTTATCAAACATTGGAACAGGCAGCTCAGGGAAGTGGTGGAATCGCCATCCCTGGAGGTATTTAAAACATGGTGCTGAGGGACATGGTTTAATGGTGGTTTTGTCAGTGCTAGGTTGATGGTTGGACCCAGTGTTCTTAAAGGTCCCTTCTAACCTACACGATTCTATGATTTGAAATGAGTTCCCGAGTGGTGGGCATGCCTGGGTCCTGGCTGCTGTGCCACGGGGGTGGACACGGTGCAACTTCGATCATCATGGGGCTGCCTGAGCTCCTGCAGTAGGTGCTGAGAGCCCGTCAGCACCGTGCCTCGGATACCTGGGCTGTTGCTGGAATTAGTACTGATTCCCAGCTGGGCCAGTAACACCCTCTGCTGGGCGGTATGGTGGAAAGGGGGAGACCAGCAAACTGTAGCAGCAATCTAATTTTAGCTCCGTGTTGTTGGGCCAGCTTCTGCTAACATCAGCGTCAATGGCAAAACCGACGTTAATTTGAGTGGGAAAAGGACTGAACCCAAATTAATATAGGCTGGCCTGTGTAATTATCTTTATTGGCTGATAGGGACGGAAGACCTTATTCACTCAATGCATTTCTATGGCTGCCTGGCTGTGCTCCAGTGATGCACCAGCCTGTGAGCAGACGGGCTGGGAGAGGGGGACGGGAGTGCTGTATCCATTCACGAGGGGCTGTAATTCACTGTCATCCCCAAATGAGTAAATCCTGCTTATTTCAAACCGACAGGTGATGGAGCAACACCCACAAATATGGTGGGTAGGATTTAGCCTCCAGGTGCTTGTGGAGAAACTTTTCCTATCGAGTCCAAAGTTCACCATCCTGATCCCTGTGAACGGCCACGGAGGAGAGCATGTAGGTTTTAGTCAGTGTTAAACATTGCATTTCTAGACTGGTTAAAAGAGTGAAAATTGAAGAAGATGGCTATATGCTTAGAAGCACAAGACAGAGCAGCTTTGCTAAGTGTTAGGGATGGACATAAACTAAAGAGAAATCCTATTTGGCAGCACAGAGAATCTGCTGGGGTTGGCAGTCTGAAACCTGCTCCACGATAATTGTTTTCTTCTTCAATAAACCAATGTATTGATTAGGGTAAGCAGAAAGGATCTGTCCCGATGGAGCTCTGCAGGGCATTTTACCACACTGCTTAGTTCAAATGGTCACAGTTGATATTCATGTGTTTTCCTCTGCTGAGCAAACTGGGTATGACAGAAGACAATGTAATTTAGGGGTTTTTTCTCTTCCTGAAAATGAATTGCTGCATGTGATTTCATATGCTCACACTTGCATATTTATGGGGAGTCCCAAAAATCTAATTTCCATCGTGCCAGCTCCTGTTTAGCACAGACTTAATTTTGCAACTTTTGAATAAATTCTCTTTGACAAAATAATATTATGACATATGGAAACAAAGCAGCCATTTTAAGTAGAAGCATGATGAATAATCAGTTCTTCTTGAAAGCGCACATCAGTGTTACCGTGTGATAGCTAAATGACCAGTTCAAGGAAGCAACGTAGGCTGATGATGGCATAGAAAAGTAGAGTTGCTCCTGGCCCTTGTGCGGGCTCTCCAGTGCTCTTGAATCTCCCTATTTGCTATGAGAGGGTGCACAAATGATTGGCAATTGAGAGGACTCTCTAGCTTGTTTACTCCTCTTAATAATAATTCATGACAAGGACATCAAGATGCAAACCATGCCAGGCAAGCTCATAGGAAGGAGGCCACCACGGTGGATGCTGTCAGTAATCTTCCTGCTAGGACTATAGCGATTCTTTGGGCTAGTCTTCTTTAGCTGGCCATCTGCTTTGCATTCCCTGGTGGTACTTCGGTTTGGATCTCCGGTTTGTTTGTCATTTCAGTCTCCCACTTTATTATTTCCAGAGCCAAGTGAACCGCTGCCAATGGCAATGCAATGAGATTGCATTGTGAGCTTTGCGACATGGTATACTTTCTTTTTTTTTTTTTTTATCTTGAAGCCTCAGCTCCTGGAATTAGTTGATTATGTTAGAATCCCAGCATTCATTTTTAACAAAAAAAAAAAAAAAAAAAAGGAAATAAAAAAGGAAGGAAAAAAAAAAGAGTGGATCTCTGCTCCTCGTGATCTAAGGAAAAAGCTTGAAAAAAAAAGGATCCCTGCAGTCTGAATAATCACAAGCCAAATAAAAAGAGGCTTCTTTTTTTTTTTTTTCCCAACATCAGACTGTTTTACAGACAATCATCCTATTTCTGAGTCTCTCACTCACAGTTTTTGAGTGCTGGGTGCTGGCAAACCTGAGCAGCAGCTGTTCCTTTCTAAAGGCAGGGAAAATAAGTAGAGTCGTCTCTAACAGGAAAAGTTACTTTATCTTTTCCTGCGCTGCCTTTTCCTCTGCCGCTGCAGCACACTCCTGCCCACGGTCAGTCCGGCACTGGGAACCCATTGCAGCAGCTTGAAGAAGAGCTCGCATCCCAGTAAGTCCCAGTGAGAAATGGGAGGACAAGAGTATGCATTAAGCAGACCCGTGATTCCCTTGAGGTCAGGAGCAGCAGCTGCTGCTGTCACTGACCCCATAACTTTAAATAATCTTAGTTATGGCCATACGGCATTTGTGTGTTCGTGGCACATCTGACATGCTTAGGTCTTGCCCAGTTCTGGGGTAGAGACTGTCACTCTTTCCCCAGCTTGGGGATATATTTGGGATGCAATTACTGGAGCTGGGAAGGGTCCATCATTTATATTTCAGTTTGTCTGGAATACTCTTTTCCCACGTTTATTTTTCAGTGGGAAAAGAGATGACATTCAAGACTGATTTTAACAAAATATGTTTGTTGCTCTGGATTTTTCATCACTCTGGGCTGGGGCCTTAGGGAAACATATTTGCTTTTATTGCGTTTTCCGGTAACTAAATGGAATTAGCATTCCCTGCCATTGCTGGCCAACTGGATCCAGTGCACAGTGCAAAGCAGTGCAAATGAAGGACAACAAGGAAGAATTAAAAATGAAAAGAATAACAAAAAAGAAAATGAAGAGCCACAGCTCAAATTTGCTGCTGGCCTGACTTGATGAAATTTATGATACTTAATACTTCCCAATTTTGCTGATGTGCTTTTGTTTTCTTTTGGTCTGTCAAATGCCTTCAGTACTTTCACTTTTTTTGTAGCTGGAGATGGGATGAACACAGACATTTTCCATATAAGCTACAACACGTAGGAGGAGTGCATGTACAGAGGCATCTGTACGGGGCAGGACCTTCATGTACTCTCCATGCACTGCTCAAAAGCACTCGTAGTTCGCAGTATTTTCAGATGGGCAAGAAAACAACTTCGCTAGGCCTTCAAACTGAGTGATGCTGAGAAGGGAAAAAAGAATCTTCTTGCTAGTTAATCAGATTTTTTTTTTCATACTTCATTTAATTTTATCCGGTGCTGTTTTCGTGGTAGCGAGGTTCAGTGGCACAGCAGCAACTCAATGAGTCACAAAGTAGGAGACTCCAGCTGAGTCTCCCAGAGTCCAACTAAGACTCCAACTAGCAGAGTGCCTGCTGCCTCGGTGGCGCTTTGCAGGTTGGGCACTCGGGGACCAGCTGGACCTGAGGGCTGGGACGTTCAGGCTACGGAGCCAGGATGTATGGTGGGCTGCTCAGCATTCAATGCACAGTACGCCTCGCTTCCCTGATTTTTGCTGGATCCTTTGGAAAAAAAACTGCACTGGCTTCTCTTAACCCTCCCAAGGGTGGCAAGGAAGGGTGGCCCTGGAAGTGCCCTCCTGTGACAGCCATACCTGGGTCGGGTCGGATCAGGTCCCGTGGGGAATATATGGTGTATGTATGTGCTGTACACGGTGGCTGCTGCTGCCTGTTCCCCCCAGCAGGCTGTCCGCTTCCCCCAGCCCCTGGCCATCTCCTTGGAGAGAGAGGCGGCTTGGCTGCTGGCCACAATCTCCTTTTGGGAGGGAGAGGGATGGGGAAAAGGAGGAGGGGAAAAAAAAAACCAACAAGCAACAAACCATAAAAAAGGAGGAAGGGAGAATAAATGTGGGGGGAAAAGGGAGGGGAAAATGGGGATGGAAAAATGGGAGGGGATGCTGAGAAAGGAGAAAAGGGGAGAAATGAGGAAACGGGGGAAAAGGAGGAGGAGAAAAAAATAAAAAAGGAAGAAGGGAGAAGAAATGTAGAAATGTGTGGGGGAAAAGGGAGGGGAAAAGCGGGATGGGAAAACGGGAGGGAATGGTGAGAAGGGAGAAAAATGAGGAAAGGGGAGAAAAATGAGGAAAGGGGAGAAAAATGAGGAAAGGGGAGAAAAGCGGGGTGCGAAAAAGCGGGGAAAAGGCGAAAAGTGGGGGGGAAAGGAAAAAGGAATAAAAGGAGGGG
>JAOXNO010000052.1:48349753-48369028 GCA_028565335.1 Limnodromus scolopaceus
GTCTAAACGTTAAGATGGGGGGGGGAGGGGAGGGAGGAAAGAAATCCTTGCCTATTGGAAGGTTAATTCACAATAGTAGTATCTTATACTCTCCTGTCTTTCCATCCTGTCCCCTAACAATTAAATGAGGGCAGACGGGTAACTTTGTCTGAAGTGTCTTCTAAAAGAGGTAATTTAATTTGAATCACTGTTTTCTGAACTCAGAAAACCAAAGAGCAAACAAGTCCTTTTTAAGGCTATCACCCTCTGGAAAAAGCAGATTTAAGAGGACTCACTTTCAGAGGGTAGGGTTAGTACTTCTTGAAAATTAGAAAGTCCAACTTGAAAACTGAGGCATGAAGAGAAGCATCAGAAGACTAACAGCCACTGGAAAAGTTGAGTGGGAGCATGTTCAGGTATCTATTTGATGGCACTGAAAGTGCACAGGTATATAGCAATGTTGCATGATATTTTCCATCCTAAATCACTTTGTCAAATTAATTGATTGCAGTCTTTCTACTAGCTCTCCCCTTCAAGTAAAATATTTGCCCCACTTTAAAGCTTTAGCCAAAATGATTTATAGAATCATATAATTGTCTAGGTTGGAAGGGACCCTTTAGATCATGTAGTCCAACCATCAACCTAATTCTGATAAAAAGCCATCACTAAACCATGTCTCTAAGCACTATGTCAACCTGTCTTTTAAATACCTCCAGGGTTGGTGCCTCAACCACTTCCCTGGGCAGCCCATTCCAATGCTTAAGAACCCTTTCAGTGTAAAACTTTTTCCTAATATTCATCCTAAACATCCCCTGGTGCAACTTCTCAGTCATTTCCAAGAGGAAGGTGAAGAATGTTATTCTTTTTTCTGTTGGAAAGCTCATCACTTTGAAGTTATGGAACAGGATCTTGTTCTTGGGCAGCAGACAGTCCTCTTTCAGAAGGATACAGACCAGGACAGGCAGGATGGTAGAGGCAGCTGAAGTAATACAATCGGCCAGGAGGACCAACAGCACTCCAAGGGATTTAAATCAAGCACGCAGTCACTCGAATACCTAGAAATAATCACTTTGCAGTGAGATTTTAATTGGCATGTCACGAGATCAGAAGCTGGTTCTACCTTTAGATGGGCTTCATCCCATCTGTGTAATTCTTGTGCAGCTTCATCAAGTTATTTAACCAGGCATGGTACAAAAGAGTGAGAAGGGAACTAAGTGGAGAAGTCTTAATTAGATGCAAACTGTTTAATTAAGTATCTCAATAAGTGTGAACTCTTTTTTATTTAAAAAACAACAAAAACCAAAACAACAACAAAACCACACAGTACATCATTCCTTGCTCCAAGGAAAATCTTACAAAAAAAGAGGCCAAACTGGGACTAAAAGACAGAATGTGTATTAAAACCTTAAGTTTTCTAACTGAAGAGTTGGCAGAACTTGCATGCCCAGGGGAGTCAATCCCTCATCAGACATGCAGGCATCCACCCATCATGCATGCATAGTATGCTGGTTTGGAGATCTATCACAACATACACAATGGCAGAAGCAGCCCAACAGAAAAGTATTTTTAGGAGATCCAAGAAAAGACACTTTAATATGCCAAGTGGCTATTACACTCAAAATAGCTTTTCCTCATTTCCAAAGCAGTTGAAGACAGAAAAATAAATAACGCAACTCTGAAAGATGCAAACAAAAGCATAAAGCATATTCATCACCAAAAAGCAGGATCCAACGCATCACTCCACTGAGCAGCACAATGTGTTCAGAAAGGGACAATGTAACTGGCAAATTACTAGGCATCTCTTTCCCTGTTGACCAGGCCCCAACTCTGCTTACTTTTCTGGATCAAGTAAATTCAAACTAAGAATACAGAACGTCTTAGTGGGGAAGAAGATAGAAATGTTGGTCAGCCTCTTTGGAGAAGATACAAAATGTGTGTGTCGGAATAAAGACAGTGACCCACTGAGAACACTTAGTTTCCATACAGAAAAATTGTTGCATCAACCCATAAAATCCACCCCAGCTCAACAGATGGGACTAGATTTTTAATTGCACCTTATAACCCCCATGCCTTTTTCTTTACTCTGGCATTTCAGAAGGTGGTGAACAAGCAGTGGATCACCCTATGTGTGTGTTTTGGGCAAAAAGCCTTACCCACCTGAACAGACTGATCTGGAGGTCACCTGGAAGACCCAGAGAGACTGTAAAGACCACTCAGAAGGTACACATAGGAAGTGAGGGATGTTCTGCGTAACAGGGTTAGTGCTTAGTCCAGACCCATGTCTCTCCTTGAGATGGAGAGTGGCTGTAAGTAGTTGCTTATGACACTTCAAAAACTCTGTATTTCTCCGTTTCCTTCTGCTGTCAAGTGCCTCTAAAAGGATAAAGCATGCACTCAGGTTATGCTAAAAGTCAAGGGTCATAGCAGTGGCCTGCAAGAGCAGCTATGCAGTTTGGGGTCAGCGCAAGTCCTGGGGCCAGATACTACAGAGAATGAAGAGTCTGAAGGAAATGATAGGTGAAGAAAATGTGAATCTGGCAACCACCTTCCTCAAGAACACTCTAGGGCCCAAAATTCACAAACCCCCAACATCCACCAAGGGAAGAATTAAAAAACCCCACCTAGATAGTAAATGGAGAGGCAATAGCTGGCTCACAAGTGCATTTCTATTTTATCAGATATGAATTATAAATCAAACACAGCAGGCTAGAGAAGGAATCATTAATTTTTCAGTTCTTGAACCACAGGTATCATGTTTAGCTCTATCCCACTAGCCTTTGTAATACAATGCAAGAAAAATTCTTTGGCAAAAGTAATTAGCATTGTGGAATGACATACAAATGAAAGTTTAAAGACTACAATGTTACCATTAAACTTTTAAAAACAGACAATGAAGCTTTAGTATATGTATCTCCATATTCATACATTCATGCAGATTTAAGCGTTAAAGAAACAAAACAGTCTTGCTCCATGATGTTCCCTTGCATTTGAGGATGGCCCAAACTGACATTAGATAGAGAAGAAACTGCAGAATAAACCATATCTCCAGAAGCCCTCTCTGAAAGAATGATCTCTCTTGAGTCCTGGGCTCACAGGGCATGAGCCTGGAGCTGGCACATACATGCAAAACTTCCTAAACACCATTACTCCAGTACAGTGCTTCTCTGCCTCAGTTTCCCTCTTTGAGGGACAGGAATGATAGCACTGATGACCTAATTCACACATTATGCTGCTTGAGACCAGAAGGGATGGAGACATTAACACACGGAGTGGCACAGTTTTGCTCCAGCTAACTATCAGTGTAAGAAACAGCCACAGATAAAATCTTGCACTTAATGCAGAAGAAGGATTAAGCGCCTTGCCAGAGAGAGTACAGAAAGCTTTTTGCAGGATTAAGAGCTGAGCCCGGGCACTAGATGGCCTTAATAGTAGTCCTATCCATAGAATCGTTTTTAAATACAATATACATACATACACGCACCTGAGCACTTTCCCAGGTCTGTCTTTTACGACCTTTCCCTCTGACTGAGTAATGCTGTCTCCTGGGGAACTCCCAAACGGGAATCACACAGAGTCCTACATAAGTCAGGAAGGGTCCCGTGAAGGCTTATGATCACACTCAAAGCTTCCTGCTGGGAAGGGCCCAAATGTGAAGCAAAAGATCACTATGCTATGTTCTACCTAGTCTTCTTCAGCTCAAGCATTACAGCAGGAAAGCAGATTGTTCCCAACCTGTTAGAAACACTATTTATCATCATCACCAGGACCAAATTCAGCATCAGATGTAAGACCCCATATCTTATTATCATTGCAATCTATCTGTCAAATGCCATTTTCTGAAAATACACAAAGATGACATGACCAGAACTATCCCATTTTGAAGAACCAACCCTTTCACTATTATAAACAAAACTGTGTCCACCTGTTCGCCTCCACTCTCCCCCAGCTTCTTGACAGCACTGCTCATATAAACAGGCTTTTATTTCAAAATTTAACTTTCAAAATGGATATATTGCACAAGATGAGGGTATGTTCTCAGCAGAGCTCTGCCGAGAAGAGCTGAGGTGGTCCTTGCAGTTTATTTTCTGATACAGTTCTGCATCTGGACATGGACTAAAAGTTTTTTGTTCCACAATTGGGAAAAAAGAAAAAAACCCAAACCATCAAATTAATGGCCACACCCAGCAAGTCCAGTTATTTTAATTGTGCATTGTCCTTGCATTTTGAAATTTCTGAGACAATTAATCTCCATCGCTGCAGCAGATGCTACAACTTCTGTACATGAATTAGAAGTTACCTCACCAGAGACACTGGTTTCATATCTCCTTCTGTCTGACTATGTATCAGGAAGCAGCCATTTTATATACCTCTCCTTACAGAATTATCGAAACTTGGTCATTTGAAAAAAAAAAAAAAACAACAGTGCCTGCTGATGCTTTTATTGTTTTTGCCACAAAGAATTGTTAGCGATTTACACAAAACGTGGTATGTGCAAAGTCAGCCTACTTGTGCAGTGATCAAGTTAAAAACTATAGACAGAGGCTGTCACTTCATCCAATGGTATTTTAGAAAGCACATACGATGCAACCTCTTTAAAATGCACACAGTATGAAAGCATTACTACACAAGCTTGTACTTGGTTCTTTGCAGAGTAATTAGCATCCAGTGTAAATAGAGTTAAACAATATGATGAGAAGTAATGACTCTGTGAATTAGGATACTAAATTATATTATATAACTGCATATATAACTATATTATGTTCAAACAAGGCTAGCATGCATGTCCTGTTCACTGTTATGGCTCTACTTGTAGCAGTTTTCACCAGCTACAGCACACTCCTCAAACAGTTTTAAGCATTTAACTTGGTTCAAGGCCAGCTACAGAAGTTGTAACTGAAGCTGGGCAAGAAACAGAATTGGTTTGGAGGTAGGGCCCAGAATAACATTTCTCATCCAATAAATTTGTGAGAATGGGGAAGTTGTCACCTAGATAGCAGTTAAGAAAGGAGACAAGATTCTTTCACTAGAAATGCACATATACAGGAAAGAGTTTGTGCCTTTGAGGTCTTGCTAACAATTTTTAACCAAGGCAACATCAGGGCTATGTGCTACATAATACCCAAAGACGATGAGTCCTACGAGGCCAAATCCCAACTCCATCCTAGAGACCTTTGTGAAAAGCACAAGGACAGAGCTGATGTCTGTACAACCCCTAAAAATAGACCTAGATTGTCAACTTGAACAACAAACCTCAATCTACATTCAAGGAGTGACCCATTAGAAAAATAACTTTCTTCCACGTGGCCAGGTGATAAGGCCAGGGTTGCAGCAAGGTCTTCAGAGAGAAAGTATAGATGTGAGACTTACGAACCATACAAGGGAGAAATGAGAAGATAATTAGAACAAAACTAAAACAAACCTAACCTAGAGTTACTGGTCAAACTCACAGGTTTGACTACATGAAGATGATCTTACAGGCATCCCCAAGCCCCTGTTCCCCCATGGTGCCTTGGGAGGTGGAGAAGAAGCCAAGCTTACAGTGTGGTTCCAGGGGGAGGTCTCTGGGCAGATGTTCCCGAGTCTAATGCCAGACACAAACCCCGTGGAGGGAGAGCACGCCCACCTACACAACTAATGGCTCCTGCTGCTTGGAGCCAAGAATCTCCATAATCAAATGCAGTTTGGGTTCTGGTAAAACACAGGAGGTGGTTCAGCAAGCTGCTGACAGCAGACAAGGGTTAACCACTGGTGCTCAGCGTTATTAGATCATAACACATCTGGAGAGTCTTACTGCTAGGGCAAACATTAATCTTCAGAGAAAGCTAAACATGCAAAATGAGATCTCGCTCCTAAGAAAAAAATTGAAAAGGAGGTTATACACAATGAAAATAATCCCCAAATAACTTTTGAAACTGAACTGGCTGAAAAAGGGGGAGAGGAAGTGTTTTTCCATAAGAAAATACCTGCCTCTCCCAGCCGACTGGGATCAGAGTAGGCATAAAAGTTCTAAGCCGAACCTTTCAATTTTGAAGCATTTCTGTGATTAACCCAAGTTTAAATTAAAATGATGCTTGTTTATAGAAATGTCCAAGTTTTTCTTATTCCCAGCACTGTACTTAAATTGTGTTGATACAGATATTACATTGGATTATTTCCCTGAAGACATAAAAGAGAGCTAATGTAAATGCCAATTTAGTTTTAAGAATCCTGAGAGAGTAAGACTTCGTCTGACTTTATTTATGAAAGCCTTTATATATTTAAGCAGTTTCAAGTTTGCTTTGTTAGGCTCCAACTTAAAAAGTAATTTGTTCATTTAAGAATATTCTGCAATTAGTTTAGTCTGAGTGCATACAGGGGTTTTCTGTAGAGTACTAATGTCAAAGTGGCACATCAAGACCTTACTTCCATGGGAATTACTGAGTAGTCAGCCTCCATGAACGCCTCCCTTCATCAGAAAGTAATTACATCATTTTATATGTGGCTTGACAAAAAAGTCTGTATTTCATGTATTCCCATCTTCATATTGGCTGTCTTGCTCCATAGAGCTTGTTGTCCTCTTGCACAAAGGGCAGTATTTCCTAATTACGTGACTTCACACGATGTTAAAGTACATAACAAAGTGGTGCATATGTACCCTGGAAACAGCTGCCTTGGTGTTTAGATCTAAAATTCAAGAGGTCTTTTTTCTGCACCTGGCTCCACTGTCCTTTGTTACTGGATGATCTCAACACACAGCAGTAGAGAACAGATATTTCATACGGATTTCACATTTGAGGTCCACAAATTCTGCTTTTACGCTTTCACAAACAGAAAACCATGGTAACCACTGCAATACCTAAGTATGGGTTACTGTACAGTTTATTCCATAATATCCATCCTGAGAAAAACAAAGAGTCAAGTACCGACTAGTGTCTGCGTAATAGGTTTAGAGCTCAGAATTTTAGGCACTTCGGACAGCTTTGAAGCAAGTCTAGCTAAATTGCATTAGTAATTGCAGAACAACAAGCAGTGACTAATTAAATCCTCTTTCTGGATACAGATTACTGGCTGAAGATTTATATAGTATAGACTATGCTGTGGTGTACTCATTTGAATTAATTATTGCAATCACCAAGCAAGGATCCACAAACCCGCCTCTCCTACAGTACAATAGGATCTAGGCTAACTACAGTTTTCCAGTCTATGGTGTTCTTTGCAAAAGAACAATACAGAATTTCCATTAAAAACTGCAGCATTATGGTTTCAACCCTCCTTCTTCTTACGTTCAATTTCATTAGCAGCTCCCACTGACAAATGATCAATTAATAGTAGCTCTGTACCAGTGCAGCCAAATTGAACATTACTCTTGGATTAGTGAGAAAAGTCTTGTATCTACTGGCTCAAATGAGAGGACAGTAAATCAATGTTCCACTTTTTGCACTGGTTACACACGTGTAGCACTGATTCAGCTTTTAAGATCCTTCTCCCCACTCTAGTATGCATATATTTTGTGCTTTAAATTGGCTTATACCAATTTATTACAGTATTCCAGACATCTTCCAATGCAAGTTAAACAAAACTCATAGTTTCCCTTTGTAGGCCTTGAAAAGTTTCCTTGCAGCTTATAGAATATATAAAGTAAGAACAGAAAGCTTGCTCCATGTCATCTTGCACAGGTCCCACATGGATCCCCAAGCCACAGGGTCCTACAGCTGATTTCAGCTAAGAAGCACCTAGTAACAGAATAATTTGTTTATACAAAAATGCAAGTGTATAATTAGCAACTGTCCCAGGTTATGAACCTCAAAAGTCAGACCTCCAAGGTCACCACGTGTATCTGTCTCTCAATTTAATTTTTGTGCTTTGAACAGCAGCATCCCTTAGTTCACATTACTAGGCAAACCAACTGAATTTGCATGTTGTTTGAACAATTTTGTAGAGATTGCTTCTATTTATAAAAGGATACACGCATGGCAGACTTGGACAAACATGGATGGTGTTTAAATTAGCATCTTGAAAAGAACCTTAAACAAAAATAGAAGAATTGCTTGTATATTCACGTACAAAGGCTGAGAGGCCCACCCTGATCTAATTGAGACGCTCTCTCATTCCTGTTTCCATACATCCTTAATCTCTGCGCATAAGGAAAAATAGAAAGGAGGTTGCTACTGGCATAAATCACACTGACTACAGCTGTGGATGGCCCATGTACAGGAATAACTCTCATCGCATTAACTCTTCTGCCTTTAAAACTAGATCTACAGGGAGCATTGAAATGCCACTGCGATGGCTGCGTGCAGATAGTTGTGCATCCCACAGCTGAGGACATCTAGCTATTTACTGCCATCAACAAAGATGATTCTCCCTTTTCCTCTCCCAAACTACAGAAGAAAAAATATTCCTGTTGATAATAAACATTGAGGCTTTTTTCTGGAGGAATGAATTTTTATAGCTTTCAGAATTTTCCTGTATTGCCAACTTCACTGGTCCCCTTGGAAGCAGAGATGATAGAATCAACTAGTTAAAAGCAGTAAAACTGAACTGTCTTCCAGTGGAAATAAACAAAACAAAAAAAACCAAAAAAAACCACAACCTAAACCAAACAAATTAAAACAACTCCTAAACTTTTCACACTTCAGTTAAATGGATTTTACTGTTGAGATTGCCTGTCTTTTTATCTTGCATGACAAGCTTGTCTAGATTCTCTTTACAAAAGTTATACACCAAGATGAAATTGCCATAGCTTAAAAGGACATTTCTTTGTCATAACAAGAATAAATATTTTTCAGAAGCTGACAGGCATGACAACTGAGACGACTCAGGTCAGCCTGGCAAGGCTTACCTTTTCCGGATCACAAGTAGCGTGGACACAGAAAACCTGCCATTAAAGATGTATTTAAGATGGAAAATGTTAAGATATCTCAGGAGGCTAAACTGCATTACTTGAAATCAGTGCTTGTTTGTGAAGTCAGTTTTGAAATTCACCTGATTGAAATGATGCACACTTTTTCGCACACTCTTTTTCTTCTATATAGCGTTATCTGCATGGCTGTCAGTGAGTGTATACTTTGTGAAGCTGCTCCCTATCAGTCCCAGCAATTTCTTGATTTGGCATGTGGGAAGAAAAAAAATATTTAAAAAAAAATCAGAAATACTTTAATAGTGAAGTATGGTTTGGAAAGAAAGTTCAAGAAGGGGAAATTTGGGGGTTTTTTTTCCACAATTAGCATTACCAGTATCAAATGAACCCCTAGAATGGCTAGAAACAGACAAGGAAGATGAGCTTTGTGTTGCAGAGGTTTCAGAATTATATGGATATCTGGTATGACCGTTCAGTTAGTCCGAGGGAGGAGTGGATAAGCAGAGCGGTAGCGTTTCCATACACGTTTATACACACCACAATAAGCCTTGAAGTTCTGGCATCGTATGTCACGAGCAACTACCACCAGAGCTACAACCGAATCCACAAGCAGCAAGTTACTAGGACGAGGCCAAACTGTAAGAGGGATATAAGATCACACTTCAAGGCAGAATTTAAGCTGTCCAGCATCTCAAGATTAAACAATCTGAGCTACGATTTTATCTTTATTTCCTTTTTTGTGCATCTACTTATCAGCATCCAGTTCTATTTCCTCTAGGCTGGTATAAAATCCACCTACGTTACAGATGAAGATCCATAACATCTGTAATACACATTTTAAATCACATTTTATCATTTGCTCTAACTGAAATCAGAACACCGAACTGGCAGAAATGAACATCTGAACATCTGGAACTGGAGCTAACTAAAGTCTTTCAAATACTTTAGGCAAGAAAACCGTCTTTGGATACAAGTCAAATTCACCGAAGCAATGAAGATCTTCCATCAGCTTGAACTTTGCTAGTGACTAAACAAACACAAGTCAAAAAAGCAGACGATGCTTTCCCCTCTTTTAATCTACGAATTCTTACAAATCATGGGAGGATAAGATCTAATGTTCAAGAATTTTAGGTATACATATTTATACTTCCATTAACTAACATGCAGAATGGTTACTATATTTTTCACCTTTACAATACTATCACATATTTATTTTAGAGTTATTCCAGTGTGGGATCATATCATTGAGTATGTGCGCTTATGATTTAAGAAGTGCATTCATCATAAGTGTATCTGAATTAACTTAGAGCTAACCTAATGTTTAAGCCATTGCAGAAATGCTGAGTTTTTCTAGTTCATGAAGTACAGTAACGTGATATACAAATGTGGGGGGAATACCAAAAATTTTTTAAACATTCATGAACGAAACCTTACCTTGCTAAGGTAAATCCACCAGCCCTACTATTGAGCCATTCTTCCCCGATACTGCTTCTACCGTCTGAACAGCAATGGTATAGGCTATTTCCCTATTTTCTTTCCACCCCTACTGTGACTTCAACTGCTCTTTTACACCAATTTATCACTCTTCGGTTATTTCCTGAGGGTTATTGATATTAAATTCCCCTGTGTCACAGACTGCATTAGAGCGCCAATTGCATATGTCTGTGGTGTATACCTATGATTACCTCCCATTATGATTTCTAAGAACAAAGTTGAAGTCTCATTTTCAGTACTGGCTGAATGAGTTTTCACCTTATTTGTGCTTTCCCTTCACCCAGAAAATTACCCATTTTATTATCCTATTTAAGGGAACAATATACAGCAGCATTACTACCATTATATCAAAGAAGTAGTGGCACCCAGATCTTTGCTATGAATTACATATTTCTGCCACACTTCAAAGATGCTCAAGTGGCTGCATGCTACAGAAAACACAGTCTTAAAATGGGTGTTTTATCAGAAATTTCTAGTCTACAATATTCAGTTAGAGAATGAAGAGCTTTTTTTCTCCTCACTAAAATAAGCCACAGTTTTTCCTTAAAGCCTTATGCTTTTAGCTTGCTGTGTAATCTCTAGATGCAGGCACTGCAGCTGCTAAACTCAGAGGTTCTTAGCACTGAAAACTACAGTAAGTAGCACAATTTAAACAGATGAAGAGAACTATTAACTCCAGAATAATAGTTCATTGGGTGATGCTATGCTTTACAGCATTACACTTACTGACAATTAAGCTGCATTCTCAACTAATACTGAAGCTACACAACCCAAAATAAGGTGGGAAGTTCTCAAAACTCAGGTTTTTTGAAAGAACACATTAAGGTTTATATCACAGCAGTTGGTAGTCCGAGGCCTAAGAGCCCAGCCTTCACTGAAACAGGTGAAATTGTTATCTCTAACAAAAAGCCTTATGAGAAATATGAAGAAAAAAGGTTTTGGTAGAAATAAGTCCAGGTCTGCTACAACTGAATCACTCCGGATTCTTCCAATGTTAGGAAGAACTGGTTCTTCCTTCATTATGCCATTTGATTTGTTCATATAAGTAAATTAACCTAATCATTATATATAACATTATTGATATGTTCCTTCATAATGAGTAGTTAATGCTTGTTTACTCTCCTACTGTGACAAATTAGACCACCTACTCACACGCTTGTATTTATTATTAAAGGAACACACACGGAGAGCTAAAAGCCTACGATAATACAACTGCAGTATTTAGTTGCCTTTCCAGGCAATAATCTTGATAGCTAAATAATTTAGCTCCCTCTCATAAAACCAGAAGGAATGTAACAGCGATACAGCGAATCCTAAATAGCTGAAGAAAAAGAATAAAGGAGAATCTACAATGGAATTTTCCCAGTTTAAACTATAAGAGCACCACTGATCAACACCACCATGAACTAATAGCGGACACTGTGTATTTCAAACACGCTTTATGTGCTGCTGTTTAGCAAAGGTGTTTGGAAAAAAGCTAAAAATAAAGACTATATTTCTAAAAAGCTAACCCTGGCCTTCAAGTTCAAAGAGCTTTTCATCCAGCAGAAGACACTCATAACACATGGCTTGAGCCCACAAACACGTCTAGGGAGAAAGTCGAGTCAGAGCCTCCGTTTTTTATACATGTTACTCAGAAATGTTTGCAGTGCCTTAGAATGACTATTTCTTCTATTCAGTAAGCAGTTTAAAAAAAAATTATTATTCATTTTTTCCCACATATATTAACCTCCACTATTCACTGCACTGAATTTGTTCAAGTCCCTGATATCCCACTGAGCTGATCTGCACCCAAAATTTGGTATCTGAGTCCCATCCATCATCAGTTTCAAGCATTTATGCACAGGTTAGTTCATTAACAGACACAGCAGCCTTAGAGCTCAATGACACAAATAAGGAATTAATAAACACACATGTAAATGTTCATCTGACAAAGTTCTTGTGCTTGACAAGCAAGCACAGATTGCATCAATAGCACTGCTTAAAGCAATTTTAGGCCTTAACTGCTGCATATCAGAGATCTACCTAACATCAAAAGAGTTGTGCAAATCAACACCCCTGAAAATTCAGGTCTATCTCAGCCTCGAGTAACATATCACAACAAAAAGATCTTCAGGACACAAAACACTGCCTGTAGAAAAAGATTAAAAAAAACCCAAACCTGAGATGCTCAGGAAAGGCGGGGGGAGAACCCACCACCACCCAAAAGACACTAATCTCATGCATACTGTTGGCTTTGACTCCAAGACAAAGATAGATTTTACTAGAACTGCTCAGGATAAAAAACAACAGCAGTTCCATACAAGTTTATCTGAGTATTTTTGAATGGACAGGACTTCAGATACTGCCTGACAACAGTTGCTCAATTATGTGTTACTTTTATTACACACAAGACTTGGCAGCAGCAGAGAACGTATGTCTGGGACAGTCCTCAAAAAATTTACTAACACTTCAAGATGCACAGGCCAAGTTACAATATGGAGAGCTCCTAAAAATACTTCATTTTGCATGTAATTATTCACTGATAACAGAGGGAGCAGAGCTAAGTCTGAGATTCAGCAATAGACTAAAGCCAATTGCTTCTTCCATACAGTAACAAATGCTAAAAGCGGTGATGTCCTGCTGCCAAAAGGATGTTTCAACAACAACTGTGTTACCAGGAAAGTCTTACATCACTAGGCAATTTGCAGCTCTACACTGGAAGTATCATGTGAAAAAAAACCCAACATACAAGCTTCCAAAACAACTTTAGCATACATCCATTTCTCAAGATGTAGGAAAAATAAACGCCGGCATTAAGACCCGTTTTTTGACTATGAAACCATTTTTAAAAAATAGTCACAACACCGGTGTCAAGCGAGTTCATCGCAGAAGCCAACTTCTGTCTTCTGTTTGCCTGCGAGCGCCAAACTATAATTAGATGCCCAAATGATGAATGATAGGCTTATACTTGTACCAGTTCTTGGGGCTGAAACCATATAATACCCTGAAAAGATTTACTAGTACTTCATATCAAATGCATTGAAAGCAAGCAAGGAGAAATCAAGCCACATTAAGTCATGAGCATAACGCAGTGTCAAAACCCGTTCCGATTTAAGAAACTGTTAGACAAAACAACACTTACATTTTATTCTGAAACGCTACATTAAGATTACCGTACCAGTAATGAGCATTTTGAAACATCAAGAGTCATATCACAGCCAAACCAAGAAGATTAAAGACACAGACACACACTCCCACTGTTACAGAGCCTCCTGCTTCTCACAGCTTCACTCAGCTCTGTTAAGAATTACCAATGGCGAAACAAGGAAAACAGAGTTTCAAAATAAGTGAAACAATAAATCTTAATATCCAATAGCAATCTTTCCACCTTCCCAGAAAGCAGCTTTGTCAAAGCTCATTTCAGAGCAGTTTTGTAGCATGTCTCCCAAAAATACCAACACCGCCTCTGCAGGGAAGCTGCCCTTACCCCAGCATAGGAAGGGCCGGCAATCCGCGTAACTCAAGTTTAGATAAAAGGAGAGGAAACAGAAAGCTAAAGCACTACACCACTCACATATTAATATAAGTACAGGAGATCTGCAAGCTGACCGCCAGAGCTCGGGCTTGCATTTAAGGGAGAAGGGAATGAGATAAAAGGAAACAGGGTGAGGGGGGGAAAAGTTTCCCCCTCCCTCCTTCAAGCAAGTCTAAATCTGTTCATTAGATCCTTAGGCTTTTAGGGGCAGTTACATAAAAATATGTAGAATCTGTAGCGCTTCGAACAGGATCCCTTTCGGTTCCGAAGGCTCTGCCGGATAAACCCCGCAGCCCAGGCGAGACCGGCGGCAGAGGCCGGCTCTCCCTCCCTCCCTCCCTCCCGAGCCAGACTCCCCCGGGGCGGCGGGGGCCGGCGACGGTCCCTCCCGGCCACCGGCCCTGCCTGCGCGGAACGGAGCGGAGCGGGGCTGCGGGCGAGCGGCGTGGCTGATGTGCAGGGCCGGAGTCTGGAGGGGGCTGCGTGCCGCGAAATGGTGGATCTGACTTTCAGACACATTCTGCCATGCGGAGCGAGAACGAGCCTCCGCAGAGCCGAGCCGGGAGGGGATAGCGGGAGGCGGGTCGGGAGCGGGACCGGCAGCGGCAGGGCCTGGAGGAGCTGTCAAGCCCCGCCGCCTCCCCCCCGCACCACCCCAACCCGGGCCGGGCGGCCCCAACCCGGGCCCCCTCCGCCGGAGCGGTACTTACGTGAAAACAAAAAATAAAGTAGTCGAACCCACTAATAAGGCAGCTGCTGTGGAGACGGGGATGTATTTAGTAGGTTTAAACCTCTTTCCAGTGCTGCTGGGCATCCTGTAGCTCACACATCACGGGGTAAATCCCAGCCGAGAGGAGGGAGCCGGCAGGACGCGGGGAGAACGGGCGCGGGGCGAGCAGCTGACCTCCCGCACAGGAAATCCCACCCCCGCCCGCCCCCCGCCCCCGGCGGCCCCGCCGGCATGATCTCCTGAGGGGCACCCGAGCCCGCCCCAGCCCGCCCAGGTGAGTGCCGAGCCCGGGGGATGCTCCCCGGGGCGGCTCTGCCCTGCCCCGCTCACCCCGACTTGGCGGAGTTTCGGGGCGGGGGGTCTGGCCGGAGGTAGCGGTACCTTGGGGTAACCCGCCCCGCCGACGGGTGGGCGATGCCCCCGCGCATCCCTCCCGCGCCCCGCGGGGGGACGTTCCCCGATGGGAAAAAGTGGCTCTTGGCGGCGGGGGGATGCCGGGTGGCGCTCCGGGAGGCTCGGCCGAGCTGTGCCGGAGGGATGCGGCGTGTGCTGGGGAGGGGTGGCCGGGCTCCCGTGGGGAAGGGGACTTTTGGAAGTGGACCCGCCGGGGTTCGGGCTCGGCGGGGATGCGCGGCGGGGGACGGAGCGGACGGGGTGAATGCTAAACGCGTGCGGGTGCTGCGGAGAGGGGAAGGCGGCACCGCGGGAGCGGCAGGTGAAAATGGGCAGAAATCTGGCTGAATCAGGAAAAAAAAAAAACAAACCCACAAAAAAGCCAAAACACCAAACCAAACCACCGTGGGAGCGCTCGGCTGGGCGAGGGATGCGGTTGGGTACCGGGGGGAGACCAACAGGTCCGGCGCCGGGGGACGCGGCCTCCAGCCCGGGTCGGTGCCGCGGGGGGGTCCCGGACGGCGCCGGCTCGACCCCCGCTCCTCAGCGGGGCTTGGGCTTCCCTGGGGGGGCTCTTCGAGGTGCGAACTTGTTCTTGAAGGAACTGCCTTCATGAGGGGTGAAAGCATAAGTGTTTCCTGCTTATGATTCTGATTATTGTTATTTTTTCTGTTGAGATAAATGTATCCAGTGACAAAAACTTTCTAAGGGAAGTAATGGATTTTCAATGAGAAGCTCCTTTCCCTCAGTATTACCGAATTTCACAGGCTTTTTGGTTGTATTGACAATGCACTTAGTTTTCTGGTGGTCCTCTTCGGGAGTAGCTAATGCTGTGGAAGATGCATTTTGGTCTGCAGCGTTAAGAGTGTTCATTGAAGTGTCTTTGCTTTAGCATTTGTGAATTTCAGGTATAATGTGTGAAAGGAAAAAAAAAAGTGAGATAGAAATATCTATGAAAGGGTATAAAGCCCGTGGATCCAAGTACTTTCTGTTAAGTCAACTTTTAAAACAGCTTCTCCCTAGACAGCAACTCACATTTTTCAAGGGGAGAAAGGATGGGTGAAATTGAATTGTCCAAATTAAGTCAAAATGAATTGCTTAATTTTCAGAGGGGTTGATAAATGAACCATTAAATCAACACTTGCATAGTGTCTCATTGAAAAGAAAAATGAACAACTCTCAGTTGTGTGCTGGGCAGAATAGGTCAGCCAGTGACGTTACTACATTAACGTGCTGAACTGAGTCCCCCTCCTGCTAACAGATATATTTGCTCTGTGACATTACACAGGCATGGGAACGAGCTCGTGCCCTGTGCTACGAGGAGTAGCATCTGCTATAAATGACCGTAATCGTCCCAGCTTCATCTCAAAGGAGAGGAACCTTGGTTATGTTTCATTTGGCGTAAAATAACAGAATTCCATTAACTTCTCATGTTGATATGTATCTGTTGAGAATCTGCTCCTTTATGTCAAACCTTTTTTTTTTTTCTTTCCTGAAGAAGAGCTCTATTTTGGAGGCTAGTTTGACCAAAAAAATTATACTGATAAATGGAAAAAAAAGAGTCATCATTTTGAAACAAGCCAGACAAGGTTCCTTACAGTAAAAGCTCTTTTGAGAGCATCACCTCTCAGTAACACAGTGTGTGGACTTTGCTTCTAAACCCTTTGATCAGCATAGGTACAGCTGTTGCAGTATTCCCTTTGCCACTGAAAAATTACATTTGTCTTTGCCCCTTGAAATTCTTGTGTTGGGGTGCACTGAGGATGTTGACTCTATCCTTATTGTGCCTTCTGGAAACTTCTAACACTTTGTTTGAAGAATCATGGATCCTACGCCCCTGATGTTTTTCATTTACACCTCTCTGCTTTTACAGGTAACTTAGAATAGCTAATTTTGCTTAAAGCTTTTAAAACTTAAGAAGTGACAGCTCTTTTGTTTTGTGCGCTCAAACTGAGTATTACAAAGAGGAAACTATGGAGGGTCTAATCAGAGAAACAGATTATCCGGGCTCCAGCTGAAGGTGGGATTGTAAATTGACTCATTGAGGTGAGAAGGCTCCTTGCCTATGCTCTGTATGCAAACCTTCGGGCAGGCAGGGCCACTTATTCAGGTGTTCATAATTATATAGATGGGGGTTACGTAACGTGGTCTGTTGCTCTTTATTCAAGGTGACGTGTGTGGACACGATCCGCATGCACAGATCCTCTGGGTGATGGGCTCTTCGGTGGGTGCAACAGAAGTTGCTTGAATGCGTAAGGAGCTTTATATCATCTGTGATGAAGCAGATGGACAAGTAGGTGTGTTTCCCTCACGGGAGAGGAGGTTCTGGATCTGGAAATGCCTGTAGATAGTGTCTGATGGTGGTGTGCATTTTTCAAATGTTTTGCTGTTCTTAAGGTAGCTGCGGGTGTATTTGTGCACCAGCAATGTCTGGTTAGACTACTCTTTCTTTGCTTCTAATTATCCTCAAGAATAAAAGAAGTAAAAAGTTGTTTTTTTTTCTGAAAACCTACTGGGCCTCATAAGGTTATCCTGCTGCTTCTGTTTCCTTGCATGATATTTTTCTTTGAAATCATAATGCATTTCTTTAGTTCTTTTGATAAAGACTTGAACTCAAGTTCTGAGTAACGGTCACTCTATGCTGAGAAAGTGCTGGCATCTTATTGACTTATTTTGGGAATACTGAAGAAAAATATAAAAGATTCACTTGCATTGATTAAAACCTCCAGGGCAATCTTCTAACACTGCAGTTCTCTAGGTGAAAAATTAACTTTCTCTGTCTACTCCTGCTTTTATTTCATTTGTGAGAATCCTGAGCTCTGTTATCAGTTTACGTCGAGTCCCTTAAATGTGCTTGGAGGAAAGTATCTCAGCCTAAAAGTTCACACACACTATCGCCCTTGGACTTCATTTGTCTCTGGCCACCAGCAGATACACCTCAATACTGTTGGTCCCCAGAACCCTGATGGAGGCAGAGTTTGCACCATCCCACAGTTCCCTTCCCGGAAATGTTTCCAGAGTGATTGGAGGAAAGATAATTAACAGCCACCTCGATGCTTTTCCAGAGGTTTGGGCAACATGGCACTTCAGGTGTAGCTTAATGACAAACTTTGATTTATGAGATGACTGAAAACGTTTGAATTTTTGCATCTGGAGCGAAAGCATAGGAACTTTCTGCATTTCATCTGTAGCTTTCCAGCACAACATGCAGCTAACAGCTTGTCTCGCATTGATTTTAAGAGGAGATTTTTGCTGAATATGCCTAGAGTAATTTGAAAACATATTGTTATCTTTTTTTGGGGGGCAGCAGGTTACTAAACACAGTAAAGAACTTTGCAATGTCTTTTTAAATAACCTTGAAAAATCTTAGGTCTTAACTACTTTTTACACTCCTGTCCCCTCTGGGTTTAAGATGAACCCTATGGAAAAGCTGGTATATTTTTCAGTTTGCGGCTAAATTTTGAAAAAGAAACAAGAGAATACTTTTCAGTAGGAAATGACTGGTGCATCTGTGCATTTCCCCTGTGAATTCTGTGCTTTCTTCCCCTCTACCTCAACCAGCTGTGCTCAATATCAGCTCACCTGGGCATGGCTTTTATCTGACTCATTTTGAAATGGTTCAGAAGGATCCTATGGACGTTACTAGGCACTGGGTCACACTTGAAATCTTGCCTTTCTGGTGTCAAGACTTTTTTTTTTTCTTTTTCCTTGTATTTCCCCTTACCCCCCTTGATTTCTCAAATATTTTTAGCTGCTCTTTAACGTGAGTACAGCTAGTCAAAATGAATGTGGGGTTGGTTGGGGGTTTTTTAGCCTTTGAAAAACAGGGGATCTTGCTTTCCCTAAAAGTGGGGCACCAAGTGATTATCTGCTGCTTTGCTTAGCAAGGGAGGACACTGGTTCCCCATGGAGGCGAAAACTTTGTAAAATCTCAACATCATCACTCAGTTTAGCCAGAGGATCTCACATGGACACTGGTGGTTTATTGGTTCTATTTTTTCAGTTTAACGATGGTTTTAAGAATCTGGTGCTTCACAGAAAGCTCCCAGCGTCTAGTGCACTGTGAGGTGGTAAGTCGGCAGTATTGGTTTAGGGTAATATTCCCACTATTGCCCCTCTTTGTCCCAAGGGAATGGTAGGGTTTATCAGGTTGGGTGTTGAAGTGCCATGAATGCAGAAGAGCAGTGCTGGGACCATGTCCTGGAAGGTTTTGTCCACTGCTGGGATGAACCAAGATCTGCTAGGATCACCCCAGCAGCTGAAATGTCAGTGTAGTGTTTTATCCATTCCTTCTATAGAAGACGTGTGAGCAATAAGACAGGA
>JAOXNO010000052.1:48369128-48383284 GCA_028565335.1 Limnodromus scolopaceus
TCACCCCAGCAGCTGAAATGTCAGTGTAGTGTTTTATCCATTCCTTCTATAGAAGACGTGTGAGCAATAAGACAGGAAATGTAGCAGCCAGGGCTACCCATTTAGTTAAAACCCTTCCTGGGTTTTAACTGGAGGTTTGCCTGGTTTATAGCTGTCGTTGGCCACCAGCTGATGTATTGGTTTGGACGGGTGAGTAGGTCCTTGCCCCATGGGGGCTTGCATCTGCCCGTTATGGCTCTGCAGCCCTGTACTCAGTTGTGTTTGGCTATGGTGGCTCGGCGAGGTGGGAGCATGGGGCTGAGCACATCTCCAGGGTTGTTTTTCCTTTTTTTTTTTTTTTCCCCCCTCTGGTGTTAGCCTAGGAATTGAAGTTTGTTCCCTTGCAGTGCTGACACGACTCAAGGACCTCTTGCTGCAAGGCAGCTCCGTTATTCTCTGTAGTGCTTGGATTGCTCAGCAGAGGGAGAGCAGACCGTATCGCACAAGGACCCAAAAATGCCAGCAGTCAGTCACATCGCTCCGACTGACTGTGGGGAAAGGGGTCCCAAAGCCTCCCTCCCTGCTTCAATTTGTGTTTGGTTTTTTTTTTTTCTTCCCTTCTTGTTTTAAAGCTCAGAATTAATCTGATTTTTCACCTCTTGATCGAAAGTAGCTGCCTCAGTTTGTAGGTTAATGGACTATTTCAAATGGCAGAGTAGGTGACTGTGCTAGAAAAGATTTGTCCAAACACAAGAAGTAGCATGCCTGAAAAATCTCATAGATGTGAGTGCTTCCTAAATATTCACAAAAGCTGCTGGTATGACTCGTGCATCTGTGCACTGTCCCTGTGAATCCTGTCCTTTTTTTCCCCCTCTACCTTGACTGGCTGTGCTCAGTGACAGCTCACCTGGGCATGGCGTGTATCCGCCTCCTTTCAGGAAAGCTCCTGAATACTTAGGAAGAAAGCTTTGTGGCACATCCAGAGATAAAACAAAGAAAACAAACCCAAACCCAAGCCTCTTGAATTAGTTGAAAACAAGTAATCCACGTGACTCATCTCCGAGCCAGGTCTTTAACTGTCCTAAATCAACGTAGCTCCATTGACTTCCCCGGCACCGTGCCAGTTGTGCCACTAGCTGGAGGGCTGGCCTGCGGTGGTTATTTTTGGGGAAGGGAAAGTTTGAGCAAAAGATTGTCACTGAGGATTTTCTCATTTGATTTCTTTTTGAGGATGGGAAAGGTATTTGGATTTAGGAGTGAAATCTGTGCTCAGGCAAATAGACAGTATGGTTCAGTAGAGATTTGCTCCCCTGTAGCATACTGTGCGGAAATCCAGGAGAATTAGACATTTGTTTTTTTGTCAGAGATGTCAGTTTAATGTGATAAGAAAACAGCTGTTAAAACGCTGCCAGATAAAAGCAAGATGATAAGCACGAAGTGGGGAAAAAAATTGATGGGAAGTTCCTGCAATTGGATTGAATAAGGCAGTGTTTTGGAAACCCGGCTCGTTCCCCGTCTGCCACTGGCCAATGTGCTCTGCTTCAGGGCTGTGTTCTTCAAAGCAGGGAGTATTAGTGCTCTTGCACCACTTAAATCAATGAGGTGCCATTTACTGAGGCTTTTAGTAGGTAGAGCAGATAAAGCTACTCGCCCTGGTAGTGCCAGGCAGTTTAAGTGGAGTGGGCTCCAAACACTCTCTCCTGCTTGATCAAAGGGCATGACCCAACGCTGCGCTGGGCGTTTTCTAAATAAATGGAAGTGTTCTTTTAAAGCACGAGCCGAGAGCCTGCAGAGGATGACGAAAAGGGTCTTAACCTTCTTTTAGCCAGGGAAATGTGCCCAACTGGCAAACGTGGCACATGCTGCTCTGAAAGCAAAAAGAGCATCGTCTGGAGGTGCCTGTGAGCCAGGGAGGAAGGTCAGCCTCCCTGGGAGGGCTCTTCCGCGCTGGCTTGTGAAAACAAATTTAAACCAGAGCCAGCCCTGAGTTTGCTTTCAAATTCTTACCTGCCCTGCAAACTGGTTATGAAGAATCGGTGTTTCCATTCTTGTCATCTCCATCCTTGCTTCCAGCCCGGCTCTGCCAGGTCCTTCCTGGTGCCTGTATCGCCCTCACGTCTTGGCTGTGCTCTGCCGGGAGCGGGCGGTGGGGGCGATCATATCGAGCTGATGCTATTAACGGCAGGAGAAACGCTTCTCTGCCGGGGAGAGTTCATCTCTGCTGGATAATGAGCTCTGTTTCGCTCGGGACTGAATCGCTGCTGCATGGATCACAGCAAAGCACAAATGAGGATGCAGCGCTGGGCACTTCCTACAGCCTCTCTTATACATAGCAAATCGCTAATTAAATGAGAGCTGGTTTGAGCTGCTGGACTGCTGCTAGCCTGACTTCTTAGGGAAGGATCTTGTGCAGTTTGTCTTGCTCCAGTAACTTTTTGAAGTCTTTCAAAACTGTGTTGCAGCAACCCCCAGCTTTTATTTTGACTTTCAGGCTGGTTCCAAGCGTGAGGTCTGAAGGGTGAGTGGAGTTGGGAGTGAAGCCTGAGCGACACTGAGAGTTGTCCATGTGTATGTACGAGATGCACAGCTATGGTGTGGGGCATGAGAGCCTTTCCATGGCTTAAAAAATAATCTGTAAACCTCTCTGTTTATATGTATATATGTATTTGAATTACAAAATTATTTATGCAGAAAGTGTAAACATTCATTGGAGTGTCAGCGTGGGCAGCCTTACTCCTCTTGCAGCTTATTTTATGGATATAAATGGGTTGTAAATGGATTTTCTACTTTATGCTATCCATCTGAAGGAGGATAAAATTCACTGTTGTTACTGTCATGCTCAGGTAAAACATTAACCCTGAATTTTAGCAGTTTTACATTATCAAGTTCACAGATATCCCAACTTTCAAATTTCATCTTTTTAGTATATGTGACTTCCCGAAGAAGTGTACCTGAAATAAACTTCAGAGCAAGAATTTGCCTTATTTAACCTGACTGCTTTTTAGTTTGTTTCGGTAAGACCAAAGGAGAATCATAGCCCTCAGAGAGTATAACTTGGTTTTCTGCTTACATGTTGATCCTGAATAGCTGCACTTTTGTTCACAGAGCTTGCACTAGCGTTTTGTAGAAAATCATTAGCTGAATTACTGTTTCAGTGTAGGCACTGGGAAATCCACTTTTATCTGTTCCTGCTTAACAGTGTGTGCTACAAAAGCCTTGCCTTGCATGTACTGAAACATGATTAATTTTGGGGGGGGTAATGAAGAAACTGCAGCACTTTGATGATAGGTTGATTATTTTACGCTCTGCCAGAAATGGATACTTAAAAGGAGATATTAGATCTGAATGAGATATTCAAGAGCACGTTAGAGGTTTGAGTTAGCTAATAGGGAAGAGGCCAATCCTGCTGTCACTGGTGTCAATGAAAATACTGGGAACAGAGTCAGGCATGCAGTAATTAATTACCAACAGATGATGTTTTTTGAAGGTGTGAATAAAAGACTTGATGTATTGGTTGAATTGTCTGAAAAACAAATCTGTTAGATATTCTTCTTTTATCCTGTTCTCTTTGTTCCCTTTCTTTCTGCCTGACTTCAGCAATGGAGCTCTTCGGCTGCTGAGCAACAGGCGCTTCTAAATTCCTCTAAATACCACGTTGGTATCGCTTTGGCAGTTCCGGCATGGCCCCTTATGCAGGCTGATGTTATGTGCTGTTGCATGCTTTAATTTCACACTTCGAAAATATTTTGGAAGGTGGACGTTTTATTTACTGTTTTAGACAAAAATCACCTGTGTGCTAATTCCTGAGTGTTACAGTAATGATGCTTTCTGTTAAGAGGTGTTTCCTGAAAGAGCTTTGTGAAGTCAACGGTGAATAATTTTAAGTACTGTATTTAACAATCTCCTTATTACTTATGTGGAAGGTATTATAGTTGAGTCAGAAATAGAAAAGCGTTGCAATTTAGAGTTTGGAGGAGGGAGGCAAGATGTATGCATTGTACAGCCACAGTGTCCTAGCAGAGGTGGGGTGTCCTTGCAGTGTTGTCCTGAACTGAGAGCCTTCTTTGGTATGGTACCACCATGTGATGTGCTCTCTTACAGACTTTAACTTAACCCTGGCATGATCCTCTGCTATGACTTCTCCCTCCATCTTTCAGGGGTGATCTTGTTCCTCATAGTGGATTGGTTAGATGACCTCTAATAATGTTTTATACTTTGGTAGTTTTGGTGCTGAGAAGAGCCAGATGTCTCCCTTTGTGCAGGCTCAGGAGTTCATAGCTTCTTCCTGGTTCCCCCCAAGCTTTTCAGACAGCTTGGACCTGCATCTTTGGGCCACAACAACATCAATTGTATAACAGACTCAGGGTGTTCTAACCCAATCTGTGTATAATGTGTGATATTGTAGATGTCTGTCTGTTTAGTGCTGTGTTCAGTACTTCCTACGTATACTCTTCATATACATAAGTTGCTTTTTCTTGCAGTCTGTAGTCAAAAAAAATTGAAGGTGCAGCTTTTCAGATGGAAATGGAACAGGCTGAACCTGCACCTGCCCTTTTGGGATGGGTGATGGCATAGGTGACTCTGGAGGGTTTTTTCTTTTCTAACTTAGGAGGCAACTTGAATCTAATCTACTCCATAATTTCAAGTCTCATACAATATTTTGCATTTCTTACCCTAATAAGACCAAAGGTAAAATTTTATGGCACTTTGTAAGCCAAATTATTAACTACTTATTTAATACCTTTGCTTCCAGGGCAGATGGAAATGAGAAGTGTCTCTTACAAATCTCAGCCCAATTAATGAAATTTATCTAAACATACTCTGGCTTATCCTACTAACGTTTCACGAGGAAGTAGAAATTGTCCTTACTGTGTCCTCTACCTCACAAGAAAGTAAGAGCAACTCGGGTGGTCAGATGAAAAGCTCATGTAGCCCAGGATCCTGCCTGTGATACTTGTCGGTCCTGGGTGGTTTAACTCTTCTTCAGGCTGTAGAGTCCCAATGTATTTCTACTTCTGATGCATTCTTAATTTACAAGGCTTTTCACTGTTTAGAAAGAATTTTGCTCTTCTGATCCATCACAGTTGCATGTCTTTGTGTGCTTTCTTTTAAAGATGGGATAACCAGAAATATATGCATTTTTAAGATGCAGATAAATCATGAATGTCTTTTGTTCTATAATGGTATTTTGTATTTCAATCTTGGTATCTTTCCTGAAAAGTTCTGAAATGATTTACTTTTTTTTTCTAGTGAGCTGGTGTTTCCAGAAAACTGTCTGTAATGACTGCATCTCTTTTCTGCATTAGAACAGTTATTTCAGAGCCTGTCAGTCTGTGTGGACAGTCACATTCCTTTTTTTTCAGTACAATATTTTACATCTATTAACATTTAATTTACTCTGTCATTTTGCTGTCCAGTCCCAGTGTCTTGAGACTCTTCTGCAGCATTCGCGTCAGTTATGATTTTGCCTACTCTTAATCATTCTGTTTTGTCAGTGAAGTTTGGCACTTCATTACCTTCCTCCCCCCTTCTCAGACCATTAATGAGTATATGGGCTAGTACAGGTCTTTGTACAGATGCTGAGATGATGCATTAAAAGCCTTCCGTGATTGTAACAAATGATTCTTTATTTTTTCCCTTTTTTTTGGGCGGGGGGTTGCCGGTTGTTGATCCTTAAGATGCCCTTTCTTTCCCACCATAGCCTGCCTTTTTTTTAAGACTCTTTTTAGGATTCTTTCTTTGAGACTCTGAAGGATTTGGGAAAAGTCACATGTACTGCCTCAGCTATGTGCATACCATGTCACCTTATTCCTGTGCTTGTTAACCCCTTCAGGGAAGTCAAACAGATCGGTTGTGGTTGCCTGCTCTCTGTAAAACCTTGGACTCTTCCTAGGTATATAATGCACCCACTGATTCGATTCTGTATTACATTTTCTATTAATTTTTCTTGCATTGCATTTAAACTCTATCTTTGAACATTTTGTTATTTAATGAAATGTTCAACTGTGAAAAGCCAATGAAAGAATTGGGATATGTTTTCCATAATATTTTGTGGATATTGTGGGGTTTTTTTGTCCCGCTCTGAACTGCAACATTACAGCTTTGTTTGGAATTGCGGGGTCAGAATCAGAAATGATGAAAATCATGTGTCTGCATCAGTGATATGTCACCGTGGTGTTATCATGTTACACTGCATGACACTGCTGAATTTCACCATGAAAATTTTCAAAGCAGTGCCCTGAGGTGTGCAAGGTGAGACTTCATTAATGGTAATAAGCTTTAATGTATTTGTTGTGAGGAATAGATTGAACACTTAACTCATGTTGACTGAAACCAAATGTTGTATTGAAGTTTTAAGCCCCTCTTGTATATGTAAGTATCAAGACATAGGGCTCTACCCGCATGCCCAGCAAAGGAACTTTAATCATAGAATCCTAGAATGGTTTGGGTTGGAAGGAACCTTAAAGATCACCTACTTCCACTCCCCACCTGCCATGGGCAGGGACACCTCCCACTAGACCTGGTTGCTCAAAGCCCCGTGAGTGTTTCAAGTTTTAAAGGTTCCAGAAATAAAACTTACAAGTTGGGAAAAGCAGATACTTTTATTTTACTCTCTACATCTTTGTTCATTGCTCTACAAAACTCTAACAGAATACCGGTACTGCAGGATTCTGATGCCAGCATTTGTCACTAGCCTCGTACTGTAACTCTGTTTTATGGAAAATTTAATGTTAGAAGCTTATCTATGTTCTCAGCAGGAGAATCTGAAATATATATATGAAGTCTTGTAATGAAAAGCAGTGGGGAAAACACTACAGTCCTTCTAAATACTTACCTTGGAAGGGTCTGGCTGACATTCCCAGATCCATCCTTTTATTTCGCACTGTTGGTTTCTCCTGAAGCACCAGGTCGTGGTGGATACATGTTCCTTGTGACCTTATGTGCCAAGGCTAATAGAGCTCTCAAACCTCTCTGCTCTAGCAGCAGAAAGCATTTACTCACTAAATTGTCATCTTGTTCACTGAAGGGTGAAGAAAGTCTTGTCCAGAGGTTACAGGACCATCAGGTGTAAATCTGCACTGTCTCCAAATTTTGTCTCATCAAGAATTTTCTCTCTCATTCACCACTGTAACCTTGCATTAAAAAGGGGCATTAGTTGTAGAAGTGTATACTGTCCTCCTAATGATGAGGTCTGGGCTACCTGTTTCAGCGGTAAGTAGACTCAGGTAATAGTATCAAAAATTTGTGATTAAAAGAGACAGTAAGTGGATGATTTCCACATAAAATTCTGTGATAATTCCACTTAATTTTGTTGTTCTTCCCTCCCTTATTTCTGGGTTTTTCTGTGCCTCAGTTGCACACCTGCAGTTAGAGTTGAAATGGCTTTTGTCTTTCATGGAGCAGCTGCGATCTGAGCTGTGAGCCACCCTGGGCTGGTGGTAGCCGAAAGAAATAAAATTTCCACAGTTCCAGTTATTTGGCCCCAGGAAGACAGGCCCCTGAACGTGAGAGTGACTTAGGTTCTTTGAAGAGTGCTCTTGTTGGCGAGACTAGAGTTTCTAAATGCAAACTGTCAGCATTGCTGTCCTTGTGCTGTCCCCACAAAACCATGAGAGATGGCTCTGGTCACTACGCTGTGCTGGGTCGCTGTTGGTGCAACTCAAGCAACCTAGTGGCGTTGCTCATTGTGTCTTACAGCACCTGAAAGTCAAGCCTAGGTTTTCACCAAATGGGTGGCCGCTTCATAGTGGCAACAAAAGATCACTTCTTTTTTCCTACATGCATCTCTCTTAAGTTGCTTGAGCTTTCTCATGTTTGTACTCCTCCTTTTCCTCAGCACCTTAGAGGGAGTCATGGGTTTGTTTTAAATGAATTCCCAGAGACAGACAGATGGAAAGAAAGTTAACAAGTAGACATCAATGGATGACAAGAAGTTCAGTGGAGCTCAAGATGTGGATGAACCTGCAATCATCAGTGCACTTTTTATGCCTCCAGCCAGGCAGTGTTTGTCTGCTCCATTTCATTCCAGAGCTAATTGCTTGTCATTATGCTAGAATTCACGATCCCCCATACAGATGACTACTAGTTTAATTTTCCCTTTGTAACGAGGGATGGAAATTCTATGTGCAGATGGAAAGAAGGCCTGAAGCGTGGCATGTTCTTGAGTGAGGTCAGTTAGAAATGTGTGTCAGAGAAACAACAATAGGCAACTCACTGGCTTCTGCTGAAGGGGTCTAGGGCTGCCTGGAAGCCAGGAGGGAAGAGAACTAACCTGTTGCTCCATTAATGGAGATTAAGAGAGCCCACGTAGGGTTTGTAGGGTTGCTTGCCCAGTCTGGTCATGGTGCTCAACCCTTGCTGCTGCCGCAGTGACGTGGAAGAGGGATAGGTCCCAGGAGCACTGGCATCTCTTTGTATGAAGAAACCATCCAGCTTCACTGCATCAGCCTTGTGATGGCGGATGGCAAAAATTAAAGATTTCACTGGGGAGGAACCACCGAAGTCTTATTGCCCTTGTTGAAACGGCTTGTTTTCCCATTGAAATAGGTGTGCGGGGCCGAACGGTGGTGTGCGTGTGGTTGCCTGTTCTGGGCTGTGCTGCCCAGCTGTGCCCTGGTAGATGCCGTGGTACAGGGTGTGTGGATGTAAGCCGCTTCTCGAAGGCGTTGCGTGAACACGCTCCGTGTGCCAGCTGCTGGAAGGGGCCTTCGATCACATCCGATCTCGCTGGGTTTCATTGCCCTGGTATAAATAACAAAATCATTGCATTGGGTTTTACACAGCAGGGCTGATATTGGCAGTGGTACCTTGTTAAAATGAAGGACTGTCTGTCTTATTGCAGATAATGTGAGACCAACCTGCACTTTGTGCTTTCTGACAATATGCTGTGCCAGATAAAGTCCAGTGAGAGTTATGTGCAAGTTCAGTCGCCTTAATACTGTTTTTCAAGAACTGCTATGTTTAAGAGAGTTTTTGTTAACGGAGGAGAGGTGAGGGTCTGGTGTTTGCTTGCTTTTGAAGTTGTACAGTAATGGAAGAGTTGTTTCACAGGATAAACGTGCCGAGGGTAGAAACAAGGAATTCTGAAATCTGTCTGCAAAAAAAGTCATCAATGTGATTTGCATCCATAATATCTTTAAGGTGACTTCTGTGGTTTTGTGTGCACACGACCTGGTGGCATGGAATTTGCTTTGTCCATTTTTATGGCAAAGATGTGTCGCTTTCTGTATCTATATTAATTTTAGAGGCTGAAGTATCAAGTATATGAATATAGCATGTTGCAGATAGTAAATTTTGACTCCAGATAAGCTTGTAGATATTCAGAGTATCTTGTACTTTAATTACAGTATCTCTTTCTCCTAAAAGGAGAGTAGACTTTTGAGACTGTTGTCACTACTGTTATAAATTTTAAAGGAGGAATGATAATTCTTACTTTTTTCATTGCTACATCAATGCCATTGCACACTTGTTAAGCAAAAAAAAAAAAAAGCATAATAAATGTCCAAATTGCTGTAGTGTTAACCAAAAAAAGATGACCAATAGCTGTAGTCATAGCTAAGTCGGGTATCTAATTTGGGAGCCTCAAGGCCATATACAGTCACTAGGGCCTCCACAGGGTGATTCAAAGCTCTGAATTTAGAGCCTGATTCTCTCCTGTGAGTATGTGAGGAGTTAAGGTTCCTGATTTGGGAGCTTAAATTAGCTGCCTAGATAGAACTGATTCTCTACCTCTTCTCTCTGCTTGCCTTTTGTGTCTTTGGAGACACCATTTCCTTTCTCTCATTTTAATTTTTTTTCTTTTTGAAAATTATCCAGGATTAGTTAGTGATAATGGATATTGGTAGTGGATTCACGTGATGGAGGATCTACCTAAGGAAACTGACGGTAGAAGCACTTTCCTCTATATTGAAAAGTTGCATCGTGGTTCCATTCTGAGCCTTGGTGGATCTGGCTTTGATTTCCAGACACTGGAACTCTGCTGGATGAGGGAGCCTTGTAGTAAGAGATGTACTTCCCACGTGCGGGAATTAATTAGCTGTAATTAGGTTCCTTCTTCAACTTTTCATTCATAAATTAAACACCCTTAATTCCTTTACTTTTTCATGCATTTTATTCAGAGACTGTGATTAGTAACTGAGTATGGCAATACTATGAAGCTGCTCCAGCTCTAGTGTATTTTATCAGCACTGGACCAGTGCTGTACCCAGAAAACAGGGTAGAAAACATGAGAGGGGTGAGGGATGGTTTCTCCCTGGGGTCTGGCACTTCCTCCATCTGGCGTGGCTTGAGAGGGGCTGGGGGGGTTTATGGATATTCAGTATTGATGGTACATTGGGAAGGCTCTTCCCAAAGAACTCCCCAGTGCTTTGGGGTCAGGGATTGCAAGCAGCCCCCAAAGGGGGAAATGGAGCACTTGTCCCAGGGTGAGCAAGTCAAGGGAGGGTATCGTAGTTGTTTCCTCTATTGTCTGTCTCTCTCTTTTTTTTTTTTTTGTCCTGACAGTGACATTGAGGCACTTCCTAGAGAGAAGGAGAAAGGTAGGAGTTGGTTTCATTTTGTTATGTTTTGGTGGTTTGGTTTTTTTTTTTTAATGGAAAATAAAGGCTTTTGTTCTTAAGGTTTTTGTTTTGATCTGTAATGACAGTGGTTTATGCAGTTGCTTGTGCTCTGAAAAAGTGACCTCTTGTTGGTAATACAAGACAGGGTGTAAGGTTGTGTGCTGGAGGAGTCATAAGGATTTGTCCTTAAGCTGGGAGCTCCGCAGTTAAAAGCAACAGGGGAGTAAGACATGCATCGGCTGGTCCGTGAGCGCTGTCTAAAATGAAGCTGTGGAAGGTCAGAGGTAGATAACAGATCAGGTGAGCCTTTTCTGGTGATGACAGTGGAAATATCATTGGTGAGGTCTCCACTGGAATAGTACTGGTATTTCTAGTGACTGTTTCTTTAGAAAGATGAACCTAAACTGGGCCAGGATTACAGGAAAATCAGTGGCATGCTGAAAGCCCTGAAAGGAGCCCTTACAGGAGACGAGTAAAGGAAAATGAAGGCTGAAAAGCATCCTGATCACTAGTTAAAAGCTGGAAGGGGGTACAAAGGAGAATAGAAAGTAAGTAAAAGTACTGGATCAAAACCAGAAAATATACTTTGTCTGTGAATCAATTTGGACTAGAAATGAGAAGGACTGCAATTAGTAGAGCAACATGCTTTAAAGAGTGGATAATGGGGTGTAGTTCATGGGAGGATTAGGGAGGTGATGGCCCTAGGGAGGGCTGTGCCCTTGGAAGGCTTTGCTGGTTCCCAAGAACACATTTGTTGATGTATCTTCCAGCCAGCAAGTTGGTGGCTTTTCCACTTCCCACTCTCAAATTGCATATATTTATCTTTTAAAAAGGCAGTTCACAGCCTGCAGTGCTCTGAGGCTATACGGTTCACCTTTACAGGCTTTTTTTTTTTTTGGCCAGCCACAAAGGCCAGAATTGTTTTTGCTGTGTGTACAACTGTGAGATTTAGTACTGATGCTATTTTCAATTTGCCAGCTGGAGAGAACCAGAAGAGAGTAGCTTCTCTGTCCCACCTTACCTCTGCAGCCTGGGCTCTCTTCCCAAGGCAGGAATACATTTCTGGTTATCCCATTCCCGATAAGAGCTGAGCTCCTCTACTGTTCACAAAGACAAGGGGTCCTTCTCTGTCACACTCATTTATTTTGAGTGGAGACAGTGAAATCCCAGTCTGCTGTTGTGTTTTGATAGCACTGGATGACAGAGCCGTCGTGTTCAGGGGAAGAAGGCTCAGATAAAGCAGCTGCTTCTTTTTTTGGGTTCCCCTGCCTGAATTCTCCCCTGCACAGTGCTCAGTCCTCTGTGGTTGAGACACAGGGTATGAGGAGGCAAAATCAAGATTCCTGAGCAGGCTGCAAATCAAACAAACCATTTCTCAGTTTCCTGCCTTTTTTTCCTCCCCAAAGGATATAAAGGCGTGGAACCAGCCATGCAAAAACCGATTTGCATTTCCATTAGAACCAGAGAAAAACAGAAGTGGAAGTTAATATGCAGCTCTTTAATGAAGCTGAGAGAATGACAGCATCACCATTAGGATCACAGAAAATAAAGGTTAACACACAGAAAATATTTGGATGTTATGCAGAAGATGACCAGTCCATCCTGAGGTTTCCCAAATCAATACATCCCAATTCATGTAATTTCTTGGTGTTTTTTTAGCTATGAATGTTTTTTAGTCTTTTTTTTTTAAACTGAGCTAGGCCACGAATACTGTGCATTCCTTTCAAGAAGTTTTTGCCAAGAATGCCTGGTGTTCAGTGAATAATAATGATCAATAATAGGAAATGAAATCCAAGAGTTCTGTTTCTTTGTCTAATTAACCCTGAGAATTAGCTCCCAGTGTTACAGCTTTCTCAAACAGGATGAGTGAGGAGCACAGGTAGCATTAGTATTAACATGGCACCAGCAGCTTAGACCATGTTTTGATGGCTTTTTAGTATTTTGGATCAGTAATACTTCTTTGGCAGTATCAGATGTGGGGAATGCATAATCTTTCTGAGCAGCCAATTAAAATAATGACTTGGATGGCAAGTTCCTCTCCTTTTTCCTCCTGTGTATGGCTGTACCCTTCCTATCAAAGAAGTTGCATCTTAATTGGCAATCCCCCCTGCATCTGCTCACTCTGTCACCCCCTACAGAGAGGCACAGTGCTTAATTAAAAGGGAGTTTGTGTTTGTTTATCTCTGGAATTTCACTTGTGCTTTTGTAGATGTTTCAAAGGCAGATGAGTTTATAGAGACCTTGCGAAGTAATTAATCCTGTAATATTATTACTTTAGAAAAAGGAGAGAAAAAAAAAAAGGTGACTTCATTGGAGATAAGAAGAAGCCCTAGGATTATCAGACTTGGTACGGGTATTGGAAAGAGAAGTGTGGCGAGACCCATCAGAGGAGCCAGTTTTCCAAGGAGGGGGATATGACTACCATGAAAAGTGAAGGTTTTGCTGCACCAATCCTCTAATGTGCGGCTGCTCCTGGAATGGCAAGGTTGATCTGCCTCCAGAGAAATTTTAGTCTGTGGCCACAGAAATAAGCCATTACATGGGGGAATGTTTTATAGCCCTGAACCAAGCCAGCAACTCATTACTTCTAAGCCTATAGTTTTATAACTCAGTGGGTCTGAGGCACTTTGGAGTTATGCGTCATCTTTAACTCTGTAAATTACTTGCGGAGGACTACGCGCTTTTGTCATCAAAATTTTAATTAAAATCACTGCTGAGGTGTGATGGGATCCCCAGAGACAGATGTGAACTTCTTCACATGGCTTCAGAGACCAGCGGTCTGGAAAATATTGCTCTTCATTTTAAGAGAAAATGAGTGAATGAGGTTCTTGGGAGCAGCATTTTCCCGATACCGTAGCTTTTTTGCTACCTCATATCCTTCCTCTTGTTCTGCCCGAAGGAAGGCATGTTGCCAGGGATCCACTGGCTGGACTTGGGGAACTGCTTGAAGCACAGTCATCCTACCAGGGTCTTGCTAGGATTACGCTGACCTTGAGCTGGAAAAGCTGCTGCTGGACCCATCTCTTCTGAAGGGCTCAGCTTCTGCCGTGCAAGGCATTATATTACTTCAGGTCTCTGTGCAGCTTGAGGGGTGCTTAGTATTTCACCCCATCAGGCTTGCGAAAATGCTTAAAATCAGGTGATTAAAATGTCTAATTATTCTGAGTCGGGTTTCTTTCCTCCCATTTTATTCCACCCTCTGCACCAGGCTTCATCCAGAAGACTGCTTAAAACAGTTGCTTATTTTCAGAGGCTGAAATAAGGGTAGTGCAAGTTGTGAGTGGTAACAGTAGCACGTACATATTTCATTTACCCGTAAGGGACAATGTTGTTTATCTCACATGCAGCAATGCCAATGTCTCATGATCAGAACCATGCTACAGAAATGGGTAAAGGAGTAGTGGTGCATAACTGTGACTGCTCTGACATTCTTTGAACTGTATACAAAGTTAGAAATTTCATGTGAATAGAAAGCTGTTGAGTATCTGAGATCGACTCAGTGATGTTCTTTCACATTTACTTGCCCGGCGCTTGGCACAAAATAGTATTTCACTGAATTTTTAGAGTTGGAAGGGACCATAGAGATCATCTAGTCCAACTCCCCTGCTGAAGCAGGAT
>JAOXNO010000052.1:48383384-48394731 GCA_028565335.1 Limnodromus scolopaceus
CTGGCAACCGCTGAAAAGAGTCTGGCTCCCTCCTCCTTCAAACCACCCTTTAGATACTTATAGGCATTGATAAGGTCCTTTCTAGACTTTGGCAGTGCTGAACCATAAGTGCAGCACACCCAATGGAACAACAACAGAAAAAGGTGAATTGAATTTATGCTGGTGGTATGGACCAGAAATAAAGCTGCTGGGTAGATTACTGAGAGTTGCAGTACTTATCCTACCTCCACTGGCTCATTAAATATGATGAGCCCAAGCAAAGAAGGTTGCTCTGTTGCTTTCCCTCGAGTTCAGAGGGAAATGGCTGAAGTGGTGCTGTGATGGTCTGCCTTATGTGTGGTCGGAGCAGGGATTGGAATGTGAAGTAGGAAGTCTTTGGGTATGTTGTACTCCAAGCTGCATTTCTGCTCCCCTGAGCCAGAGGCTTTAACTGCATGTCTCGTGTAGTTAGTGCAAAGGCAGATCAGTCCCTCGATGTGCTCACTTAGGTGGGAGAGAAGGAATTCAGAAAGCAAGAGATTAATTTCCTGAAATTTTGGTAGTATTTTTAATTATGGCGTGGATTTTGGGGGTTTTGGGGTTTTTTTATTATTTTTGGGATTTAGGAGGAGAGGGTTGTAAAGAGAAGCTCTTCTGGAGTGGCAGTACTATAAAAGGAACGAGAAAACCATTGAACAGATGGGTTTTCTGCACTCTGCTTTTCAGTTTCATTAGGACACGTTAGACTCATGAAGATGACCAGTGAAATTGTCTTGACAAAGATTTCTGCAAGGAGATCAAAAAAAATAAGTTAGAGAAGTGTGACTGGAAAGACTCTACCAATTACCAGCTTCCCCAACCTCCTTACTTAATTTTCTTACAAGCCAATGTGAGAGGAGGAGGAGGAACACACCTTCATCGGAATGCTGCACAGGAGAACAGGGTTACTATTAAAAGCCTAATAATGACTTGTATCAGTTTATGCAGATTTGCACCGCTGCGTTACTCTGTGCCTGGCACTTGGCAAAGCACAGATAACATTTAAATCAGGCAGTAAGTGTAATTAAGTACTACCCTTCAGCGCATCTCTCCTTTTAAGACATTTTTATACACCGTGATTTAGAACATGACAATTGGGTGAGATTAAAGCAGCAAATTGTGCCTATAAAACAAGCCCTGAGAATAGCAAGGGACTGTAAAATTTTATAAAGGGGAATACAGCACATGCCTCCAATCCGATAAAACTTTTGTGAGCTGGGAGATTAACTGTGAAATACAAATAAGATGATACAGTATGCGTAGCATTCAGATAGTAAATTGCTTGTTATTGTAACAACTTATTTCCTCTACCCGGAAGATTTCTTCCTTAACTTTTCCAGAAAATCTCACCATGTGAATGATTCATTAACCACTGGAGGTGTGGAGAGAAGGTAAGAAGTCAGGCAGCAGTGATGTCCCTGTAAAGAGAGTAACAGCGTCAATGTAGTGCGAAAGATCATCTGTGCTGAAACACACGCAGTCAAGCTTGTGATTGGTTTCTTCCCCAGCTTCAGGCGAGTTGTATTCGCAACGGGAGAAAAATTCCTTACCTTATTTCAAATCCATAATAAGACCCATTGGAAGGTTTTTTTGGGAAATAAAAATACTGCTTTATGTGAAAAGTCTAAAATGTCTTCTGTGGTACTTGGCAGTGTTTGGCAGTTTGGTTTCTGCTGCACTTTGAATGCATCTGAGGGTCTTCATCAGCTGTGCTTGTCACATCTTAAAGAAAAGGCTCTGAACCTTTGAGAAACTTCTTACTTTGTTTGCAGTTCTCAAGGCTGGGGGGCCACAAGTCACCTTGACAAATCACACTGAAGTTGTTGTCATTGGTAGTAGCTGAAGGGCGGGAAGTCCCTTGGTATCACTGGTCTCAGTGGCTTCTGCTGCTTGTGAGCTGTTGCCTGTGTGTTATGGCATTGCCTTTCGTAATCTTAATGATCTCATGTATTCTCCCTTCTCTTCATTCACGTTAATCCTACTCCCTTCAATCTTGCCCTGTTTTTTTTATTGATTAGCATAATTGGCCTTTATTAAGAGTCAGTGAGTCTAAATATATTCAACTTAAATGTCTGGTGAAGGGATGCAGAACCCAAAAGCCGGCTCGTTTCTTCCCAGCTGCGTTAGTGGTAGAGAGAAATTGTGTTGCGTTTTCGACCATTGTATGTCAGTCACGTTAGAAGGAAGATCATGCGTGTGGATTGGGGAGGATGATGGCTGGTTTCCTTACTGTTTAATATTCTCTGATCACCTTTTCTCTGCTTAAAAAGAATCCCAAACAACTTTATAACACTTAATTTTAATGATCTATGATAAGGAAATAGCAAAACGGGAAGAAGAGGTTTAAATTATTCTGGAGGTGTAATAGGACAGTTGAGTTTTAAACGCTAAGCAGGCACTGCGTTACAAACAAAATCTGATGCCGAGCCATGGACAAACAGCAGAGTGGGAAGGAAATGAAGAAGAAACAAGTGGGGTCCTCTGAAAATGGAGCTGCATTGACAGCGAACCATTTTGTGAGCACACGTCGTGCTTGGCCCTTGTTTTGATAGGGGGGTGTTTACACATTGTGTGTTGCTTTTATGCTTGACTTCCTTTTGACTTTTGGATTTATTATGTGGTGCCGTATTTATGTTTGAGATTGTTTTGATATTGTTAGGGAGATGTCAGTGCTTCGGAATCAACATTAAAAAAGTTCTGGTATATAGAAATGTTGACCTTTTCTTCTCGCTTGGTTTGAAAAGTCAGTTCAAAATGGCAAGGTTTCATACAGAAAGGAAATTCTGTTTTCTGAGAGATGTAGGTACTCAGCCCTCTTGTCCCATCAGTACTCTGTCCCCATCTTTCATCACACCCCGGTCTCCCAGGAAGGATGGGAATTTGCTACTGAATGTCCAGGAAGGTCTTGGATGGGTTCACTGCTGCAGCTCTTGCTGTGTTCACTTCAAATCAGTGTCACTGACTCCCTGAATCAAACCAGAACAGTTAAAACATTTCAAAACATCTGTAGGAAGTCATTAGCATAGAAAAGATTTTTGAAAATGGAAGTCCCAAATATTCGAGACAGTGTTATGACAAGCTGCCGGCGAACAGTGTGTCGCTCCTGATCTTGGTGGGAAGGCAGCTCCTTCTCGCACCCATTGCACCTTGTCTGCTGCAGGCAGAACCCCGATGAACTTCAGACTGGATCTCAGCGCACACTCTGTCTGATCTATCTTGAACTCTTAATTTGCCCAGTATCGGAGTTCACAGCTCGTTGTGTTGATGCTCAGGGGAAGTTCTGTCCCATGCAATGACACTGGTACCAGTTTTTGACCACCTGAAGCGTCCACACTGCTTTGCTTTTTGTTTGAGTGAAATAGGTTTTCAGTCTCACTGTTTTTGGTGGTGACGAACTGTTCTTTGGGATTTTGCCTCTACTGTTCATATGTATGTCAGCGCCTGTAGTCTGTACTAGAGAATTAGGCGCCCAGCTCGTAGTGAACTTTTTAGTGAACTGGACCACAATGAAAAATGCGGCACGAGAGTTGCTTACACTGAGTTGTTTGACTGGGACCAGAATCCTTTAGCACTTCATTTTTTCTCTATTTTTTCCCCAGGTTTTAGTGGTATCTCTTGTTGCATAATCTACCTTTCAGAAGTATCAGCTTAATTTTTTGCATTGAAGGGAGTAAGCCCAGAAACCACTGGAATATTTGTTCTATTTAAGATGGAAAGGCTTCATCTCAAGAAATTTGACCTATAAGCTCTATTTGACTTATCTTAATACCACCGTATACAGATTTGTTTTCTTATTTGAATCGGTTTATAATTGGTCTATTGGGATGGCTGTGCTTGTTGATTAAAAACCAAAAAAGGCAAAACAATGTATTTTCTTCTCGAGGTAATGCTCATCATTTTTTAAGTTTACATTTAAAGCTCCTGAGAGAGAGCAAAATAGGCAGAGGTTAAAAAAAAAAGTCAATTGCTCTGCTTTAACTTCGGCAAAAGGCGCAGCAGTAGGAATGTCAGTATTCCACCTTGGGTAGGGATTTGTAAGTCCAACTCTGTTAACATTAATGGGAGTTAAGCAAGCAAAGCCTCTGCCCGTAGATGGGGAAAATAGACCTATTAATTGAAACTGCTGCTCAGCAATTCAAATGGTTATTTTCAGCTTTCCCTAGCAAGCATGTGAGCGTGTCTGTATTCATAAATACATTTTAATAATATTGGGATGTGTTAGTGCTCCGGCTGTGACTCCTGTTTGGGCTGAAGAGCTAAATGCAGTTGGGGTTGTCCTGTGTCATCTAGGCTTTATCAGCAGGTACTGTATTGCTTATCCTATATTATTGCATCAAAGGACCTTCTGACTTGTTGCGAGTGGTGGACTTCACAAAACTTCACTGTGCTAATGTGTGGGACTTCACTCCAAATAGCTCTTTTCCCCCTGCCCGAAAGCCCCCCTCAAAGTATTTTGTGGCTGGTAAGGACTTCTTGAAGCTTATCTATTGCTTGAGGAAAGGCTTAGAGGGTGATGGGGAAGTTACGGTTCTGAACAATGCTGGTGTCAAATCATCTGGGACACTGGCCATTCCTTTACGTATAGCAGTGATTTTTCAGAGATTATTGCTTAATTAAAGACTTAAGAGTTATGCTTGATCTAAGTTAATTAAATTATTTTAAAAATTTAAGAGGATTAAGACTAAGAATACTGATGGCTCAGGTGTTTTGTGGCTGCAAAGTAAACAGCAAGTGTGGTGTGTAGTTGTGAGCTGGGCTTGTCTCATACAAGCCATTTTTGGTCTCTCTTTCTCTGTAATATTGTACTTTTTGGCAGGTTTTTGTCCTTTGAGATCTTTCGTCATTAAATAATATATACTATTAAAACTTGAAAAGTTTGTGTAGCTTGGTTAATAGTTGATTCACGGGTTAGGTAAATACGAACAGGAAGTAAATGCAAGGCACAGCACAGAATCAGAATCTGAACTTAAGGAAAAATGTTCTTCATTCTGAGGTCTATGTTTGAAAGCTTCTGCATTAAACCTTCCTGCCCCTCCCCAAACCAAATGAATGCATTTGGTGTTTTCTTAAAAAAAAAAAAAAAAAAAGTATCGTGATGTGGGAGAAGTTTTTTTCCGAGTAATTCTCTTTACTGTCTGCATTTCAGTGATAAAACCTCTATTCAGTGCTAGGTTGTGAGTCCCTAGGAGTCGCCAATAAATCATTTCACTTAAAGATGTGCTTTACTACTTAAGGGTCTCGCTAAGACTGAATTCTGTAACCATATAAAAACACATTATCTGTTTCTGGGAAGAACAATGGCAACAAAATGTGTTGCTAGGTCTTCTCTACGGGGCTAGATACTGCTGTGAGGAGCTGGATACAGAGGAAGAAAGGAGATGCAAATGCATAGGGTATTTGCATTCCTAATATGCTTTCTTTTTCTTATTAAATAAAAGAAGTAAAATATGTTAGTTGAAGTATTATTATATTATCATATATTACCTACCTACTGCTGCAAATTAAAGTGATGTTGCTGTTCTGTAATCTGTTTTGAGGAAGCTGTGTTTGGAAATACAGGTCATTAAAAGTCTAGAAAACAATGCAACGATCTGGAGAAATGCTTCAGCACACGTGGGTTCCTTGGATTTTATTAACACTAGGTTTTATGTAACCTTTCAGGACAAAATTATTTTTGCCTTGGGATCTGTGATCAACAAATGATGAACTTCATGGTTCTCAGACAATTATGCTCATGTCTATCTGTTTCGAATGAGGCCCCCCTTAAATGGCTTTCATGTAAGATTGAAGCCAAAGAGCAATAGGTTTGGAGAAGCATTTGGCCCAGTATCTCATGTGCTGTATTTTCCGCAAAAAATCCTTCCTTGTTGCATGCAAGCTAAGCATTAGCATCTCATACCTCTTTGCATTTTTAACATATTAAGGCAGTCATGTCTGGGCAATAAGACTTTATCAGTGAACTTGTATCTTCATTGCTGTAAACTGGTCATTCATGTCTTATCCTTGGTGCACACAGCGACCAGCTGTTCTATCTCCTCATTTTAATCACTTTACACAATTTGATGATGTCTCTTGCATGCTTTCCTGGTCTTCTCTTTTCTACACCACTTGTTTGGTTATTTGTTTCATTTAACGTGAATGATTAATTTAACATGTTGGTGCATTTGCAGTGCTTGTCTACTGTGCTCTCCCTCACTTAACTATGTCTGTTTAATGAACAGTATATAAAACTGAACACTGTCTGCTACCCAAAGTCGCCGCAGTGCTTAGGAGACGAAGATGTTTTGGTATGAAGCCTGGCTTAAATGGCTGCTACGGAGCGTTTGTGGTAGTAGTGCTTCAAAAATGTGATCCTAAACAGTCAAGAATTTGACCTGTGGTAGCCCAAAGGCACAGTACTGCATACCCACCAGGTAGGAGAGGGTATGCAGAAACCTAAATATCAGGTGGGAAGCGAGTGTGTCTTTTAAATCCAAGCACCCCTGTCTCCTACGCAATGTAGACCAGGTGATTTTGCTGCTGAGCTTGTAACTACTGGTTGAGCCAGAATATGGCTTTCCAAAACACATCCACTCTCTGTTCAAACCCGTGAAATGAAGAAACATCTCCAAAAGGAGCACTTAAGAAAGGGGAGGGGGAGGCACCCCCTGGCGATTATGCTGTGCCTGTCTGCATCCTTCGGGGTCTCTTAGGACAACCGGGAGTGCGTTAGCAACTAGACTGATCGTAAGCTGAAGAGAAATGGACGTTTTTGAGCCAAAAAAGCAGAACTACAAGTATGTTTATTTTTGGAAGGATTATAATGCCAACTGGCAGCACAAACTTGGCTAGGTTAAGGGTCTGGTGCGGCTGCAATAAAACATAAGGATACTGAATTTAGCAAAGGAGCAACAGGAATTATCATTGGTATTGTTGCCGAGGAGTGCAGATGCAGTCTGGCATTTTATCAGCATAATCTTAGTTTGAACTTCATGAATAAAATTTAATATAGGGAGTTTGGAATAGCTGGTGCTGGATTTATACCCAGAGAGCAGGTACATTTAATTTCAGTAAGTACATTGCACTCCTCCTCATCGTTTGTGTAATTTGAACATTAACTGTTTAGTATCCATCAGTTTTTGATCTTTGAGAAAATTTCACTGGCATAAATTATATGTTATGATATTTTCTTCCTGTTTATCATTCTCCAGAAAGGAAAACATGGATTAGTTTTCAAACTACTGGTTAAATGTTTCAGGGGGAAACATTCCTCATTACAGTTCTCCAAATTAAAAGAAAATGCTTTTGCTGTCTCATTCCTGAGTCTAGAAATTTATTAGCTGCAAACTGAGAGAAGAAATAACCGGTGCAGTTTGGTTACTACATCCAAACCCAGTATGAATAGATGTGAGAAATCAAAATGGCAAAGGAAAATAGAGTAGAAATAAGAAATGGTGTTGAGAAGTCTGAAGTGCTGAAAACCATTTGACCTAAGTTCTTGCTAGTTGTTTTGATTATTTTTTTTAAAGTCTCCAGTTGCATTGATATTTTAACTCATGTAAAAGCTGTATTTGGTAATAGTCCTCAGTGACTAAAGCAACTCTCTTTCCAACCTTATTTCCTTCTTAATGATTATTTCCTTTTATTTTTTTCTTTAATGTCTTACTGCTTCTAAGAGCCTATTCATCTGTATTAATATAATCTGAATAATAAAAAGTTTTTCCTTAGTATATAATGCAAATCTGGGGACTTGGTGCTGATCTAAATCCTCCCCAGCTGAGAAAATTTGCCATTTATTTTAGAGAGTTTTCTTCAATCTGTTGAACTGCAGCACAAACTCTGATATGTTTGATTTTATTCCTTCTTGTTTAGTTTTTGCAGGATTTGTACTTTTCAGTAATGATCCTGTTTTTGTTGTTGGATGAGCCGAGGAAGCTCGGACAGTGGGGAGCAGGACTGAGGTGCGGTGCCTGGACAGTTCTTGGGGCCAAAATCGGGTGGCTATAGATGTGCTTGCTCTGGTGTTGGCTCAGTGGGGAAAGCCTGTGAGGTTGGACTAGTGACTTCCAATTTCAGTGTTGCTTACCAGGTGATATTTCTCCTAATTTTGCAATAGGCTTTAAACAAGTTGGCTTAATTAACTGGCAACTGAGTAAGAGAAAGGAGTAATCCCTGTCTGATCAATCACATCCACTTCCCGGAGTAATGAAGCTAAGTAGTCTAGTGATAAAAATAGGAGACAATACAGAGGATCTGCTGCGTGGTAGACAGCAGATAGAGCCCTGGTGCTTAGCTTGGGCCTCATGCAGTGCCTTGAATTATCATTTTAATGACTAACCTACTGCCTGACCTGAAAGTCTCTGAATTATGATGTCCCTGCCCCAAATCTTCCTGTAGCTTTCTGGTCTGGTTTCTGATGCAAGTAGTAGAAAGCTGTGGGGTTTTTTTTTGTTTTGGTTTGGTTTGGGTTTTTTTTGTTTTATTTTGATGGGGTTTTTATTTTATTTTTTAATAAAAATATCAAATATCTGGACATATCAGATTGACTGGCAGCATTTGTGTATTAGGTTGTTTATCAAAGAATGGAGTTACAATGTGAGATTTTTATTACGTTTTCTTAGTAATTTATCCCGATTATGGTTAATATGGGTCTGCACAGTGAGAATTAAAGAGGGGATGGTGGCATGCTTTCAGCGTGCTGTGCTCTTGGGCACACCAAGACCTACTGCTGATGGGGAGCTTGACATCTACGGTGCAAAAGGGTGTTTTGTGCTGAGGGCTGTGGGTCCATGGAAGGCACCCCAGTCACGACACGGGTGTCATGCTGAAACCTGGACTCCAAGCTGCTGCTTAAATCCGTTTCGAAATTCACAATGATCCTGTGAAGCTCTTAATCCCACCAATTTCCCTGGGTGTGTTCTTCTGCAAAATTTTGGGCGAGCTTGCTCCATGAGTCAGTGGAGCTGAGCAGATTGCAGGAGGATGAGACACCTGGCTGGATCTCCTCCAGAGCGGAGAGGACTGAATCCTGGCAAAGTTTCCCTCAACTTCGCTGGGAAGAGAGTTGGATGCCCGGTGAGTTTGCTGCAGTTCTGGCCCATCATTAAAAGGGATGGCTAGAAATAGGATGCATCTGCTCATGGACTGGAATCCCAACCAGAAGAACTGCACAGTCCTAAAGAAAGGAGAATTGCACACCCTGAAGGCAGAGTAATAATCGTTAGGAAAGATACTCAGCTTTTGTATGTTGGTCATCATCAGCCTGGAGGGGAACAATTTTTGTGGTTCACCTCTGCTTCAGCCAGTAGGTATCAGTGTACGGATGTAATTGTAGTTCAGTTGATGAGAACATTAGATAACTAAAAAGCCTGTAGGTACAGGTTGCACATTTCAGGTTAAAAGAGGAGGTTTTGTAAAATCCCCACCTAGCTCTTCCTACCCGACAATCTCTATAAAAATATTTTTAGACTCTTAAAGGCTTCACAGTCATCCTGATATGTGAGAAAATGTCTTTAAGCAGACCATTTTCCTAATGATGGCTACTCTACAGCACTCTGCTTTCAGTTTCAAAAAATGCATTTTAACTATTTTTCATATATTTTAAATTGATTATTGGTACCTTTGAGCATTCTGGAAAAAGACTTTACAGTGCAGGATGGGAAGAGAAAAATATTTAATGAAACATTCCTGTGAACCCATTAACAGTGCGTGGTGGCTTTTTTTGACCTCTTCTAACCCACATCCCTGTGCTTTTATCTTTCTTTTAGATTCCCCTCTTTTCTTCAGTAAAGCTCATCATAGGAAGAGCTTTGGAGGAAATCTCCTTTGTAATGTACATCTTCGAGCGAGGGGCTGGGAGGGAAGTGGTGTGGGACGTGTGCCACGTTGGAGGATCAGCTCTGGTTTTATAACAAGTTTGGAGTACTCTTTAACTCTGTGAGTTACTGCATTTCAGAAGTCAGTGCACGTGGACATCACCCTTGTGTTTATTGTCTCAGCCTATGAGAGGTTAGAAATTTTGCTCTGGAAGGCTATTGCTGGTTATACCTACATATGCTCCATGGTGGAACCTTTTTTTCCAAAGCATTTCTGTTATGCTGGCATCCATGAACAAGATTTTGGTTCCCTTGTGCTAAGTCTTGTCCTCGTTCATGAGAGATGCTCGCTCCTTTTATCAAGTATGTGGGAGGACTTGTGGAGGAGTCTTGCCCAAAGCTGATCGTTGGCAGAGCCAAACTCATTTCAGTTAGAGAATTCACTCATGCTGGTGTCTGTGGGAACACGCTCAAAAATTATGGCCAAAGAGCAAAGCACCTATCATGAGTGAGGCCATTTATTTCCAGTGAGATGTGTTGTAGGCCGAGATGTCTTTCAGCAAGACAACTCCACTAACGATATATTGCATTTTCTGCTCGGAGAGAGTGCAGCTCTCACTGTGTCTCCCAGTTCCCAGCCACTGGTCAGGGAGGACTATGCTCAGCAGCCCATTGCGGGGGTCAATCCCAGGAGGGAGGGAGATTTGGTGTAAATGGAGGTTTCTGTGTAGATCCCAGCCCAGGGGGATCCCTCCCATGTCCTGCGTTCCACTGAGGTCTTTTTGTTATTGCTGTACTTTCATTCCCTGCCTTTATGCATGCTTAAATCAAATTAAAGGTAAGAGCAGAGTTCCAGCAGACTTCTGGTTTAGGTCCGGTCCTTCATCATTTAAAGTCTAAAATGCCCTGTAGGAAACTAATGCTTTATGTAGACCAACTGCAGTCCCATTTGCTACACAGATAATAATAAACCCTTCCCGAGATTAGTGAAGGTTCCTTTCTGAATTAAAATATCACTTTGGGGAAAAGCTGTCTATCTTCGCTTGCCGTTGTGCATCGTCAGTGTCTCTTCCAGGTTGGATTTCTGCCAGAGCTCTGGCTCAAGGCTTTCTCCTGACCCTTATGGGTTCTTATTAATGTTGCTCGTGTTGTGCATGGAGAAAATGCGGAGCGCTCTTGGGGAAGGGAGGGGGTCACGGAGATTAATAATAGTAAGAGAAAGTCCTGCAAAGGCTCAGTTTATCAGGACAGTATTGAGAAATGGAATAACGCTGCATCTGCTTGAACTGTGGATGTGCTTTCTTTTACATGTGGCTGTGATAACTTGTGCTCTTCCTGCCCCCCACTTCTCTGCTTCTTATAGATCCTGAGCACAATTTTCAAACTTGGACCAGTTCTGTCTAACATTTCCTTGGATAAGTATCCAGCCTCTAAAATGTTAAAAAAAAAAAAAAACCAAAACACCAAACCCCTCTTTCGCTGTAACTTGTAGACTTGCCTCACACCTCAGCCTCTTCCCTGAATCTTTTCCCTGG
>JAOXNO010000052.1:48394831-48418269 GCA_028565335.1 Limnodromus scolopaceus
TTCAAACTTGGACCAGTTCTGTCTAACATTTCCTTGGATAAGTATCCAGCCTCTAAAATGTTAAAAAAAAAAAAAAAAACAACAAACAAACCGAAACACCAAACCCCTCTTTCGCTGTAACTTGTAGACTTGCCTCACACCTCAGCCTCTTCCCTGAATCTTTTCCCTGGGGTGATACTGCAGTTTTGAAGCTGTGAGGATGTTGAATGGTTTTTTCCTTTCCAGAAGAGGTGTACCAGTCCCCAGCTGCACAGCCCGTGAATAATGCATGAGGAGTTTATTTGCTTGTGCGTGGGAGAAATTTTCTCTTCCTGTTCAACATTGGTCTTGTCCTTTCTCTTGCATGTGAACTTTTTTTCCTCTCCTCTGTCTTTTTTTGAGCATCTGAGCAGGACATGAATTCACTTGCCTTTGCCAGTCAGGGGGATTTTTCAAGCTCGGTATTTTGCTCGCTTCTGAGTTTGGCTCGGTTACCGTGTTCTCGTTTTAAACTGTTGTTGAGAGCATTCAAACACTGCAGTGGTGTTGAGCAGCGCAGATGTCCCCTGGTGGCAGTCCCCACTGGGGAACTGGGGTGGCTGAAGACCATCTAACTAGTGAGAATGGGTGAGAGGACCATGGGAAAAGGCTGTGGGTACAGGCACTGCAATGAAAAGGGATCACAGATCTGTTACTCGTTTCTCTTTGGCTTCATGACCGATGCATGTTGCAGACACTGGTATGTATCTCAAAATCAGGTTGGTTGAGTTCCTGGCAGATCCACCTACGTTCCAGCACGTGGAACCAGCACCTTTTCGTTTAGGTGGCAGTCTAAACTTCAGTGTGAGTGAAGAGAGTCTGTGACTTCAGAGCTGACTGATTTGGAGAAGCTCATTTTTAGTATGTGCAGAATTAATTTGATTGATCATATTTGACACCAGTCAGGGAAGAGAGAGGTATTCAGGCTGAGAGAGCAAGAACATATTCCAAGCTTTTTTCTCTTCTATTTCCTCTGAATATGATGAATATTTTTCCCTTCAGCTGTCGTAGTCCTCTAATGAATGCTTTTCCTCCATTACATTTTTAAAAATGAGATTCTCTCTGTAACACAATCCACGGTCCAAAAATAACTTTTGTGACGTACTTTAATGGTGGCAATTTCAAAGCTGGTGGAGATGGTACTGGAAGAAGCTTCTAATCTAATAATGAAATGTGTATGGCACACACGGAAAAGAGAGGACTAACTGGAATCAGCTTATTTTTCCTTTCTTGTCTCTTGCTTTTTCAGCTATTTCTGGTATCTTCCCCTTTTAATTGCAGAGTAGAGCTGAGAAATGTGGAATTGTAGTTGTCATAAAAACTAGAAGAAAAGGCCTGTTTCCATAATCTTGTAGCTTCTTCTGTTGCAGAAGCCTGCTGAAATCACTGCATCCTCATTTCAGAAATGAAAAGTATAGTCTGCTTCATCTCTAACTGCTGTCAAATGTTTAAGCTTTCCTTTTCCCAGCACTTATTCAGAACACATTTTCAGTTCAGCTAGGAATGTTATTACTAACTGATGAACAAGCCTGAATACTGAACGTGGCGAACGATTGACATTTTTAAAGTTAATCATAGAAACTTTTCATCCAGAAGATGCTGAGGCTGCTCTGGATGCTGATATACCATCTGACACCAGCAGTGAAGAGCGCTGTACAATGTCAGTTCAAGATGAGTGGCTATAAAACAGCGAAAAAGAAATATGATTCCCATGACACTAAGTCATCATTTGAGTGGGGCAGACTTTCCTGACTGGGAAACTACTAACGAAACGCACATTCTTACTAATCCTACACGCTTGAAGTGCTTTAGTTTTAAGAACTCCTCTCGCACGATGTTTAAAATATCACATCAGTAAGAAGCTCCCCAACTAATTAAACAAATTGCATCAACTGTCTTGCTTTTCCTATTGTGATTGTGTATTTCTGGAGAAAGAAATAAGATTGATAACAGCTTTAGCAAAGAGGCTGGGGATTTGGGTGCAATTTATAATATTTGCGATGGAGATGAATAATTTGCAAAAAAGCCATTGCTGGGTTTAGAAATACAATTCGTTCAAGGAGAATTTGGCTCCTAAACCCACTTGTTTCTCTTGAAATGCTGTGCTTTGATTTCTGAAGCCCTGCTCACTGCCTACACTGCAGGTGCTGCTGTGGTTATAGCCATTCTGTGCTCTGCGAACCACAGTGCTGAGACCTGCCTCCTGATCCTGTTTCCTTGACTCCAATCTAGCACTTCAGTCTTTGAATAATTGAACAGTTTTCAATGTGTCTACTAGAGATGTTAAAATTTCCCAAGCTCCCATCAGCAGGAATGGCAGAAGTCAAGTAGAGGAGTCCAGATTGCTCATCCTCACCGTTTGTGGTGGGACAGCCCAGTACAGGGAAATAGCAAGCAAGATTTTTTCCTCCTGAAAGCAGAATTTTAGGTTGGCTTTCTAGCTGGGACATCGTATGATTTCCTTTAGCTGTGTTACTGTTACTTTGCAGGCTACCCCAGTTCTCTTTATTTTTTGTTCCTTTTGACTTTGAAATTCTCTTTTGTTCTTGAAGAGCTTCCTTCAAATATAGGATGTTTTCTGCTGGGTGAGGTCATTTAGCAGAGAGCCTTGTCAACTCTCACCATGCCTGTAGCAGACACTACCTCAGGGGGCTCTGGGCTTAAGTGTTGTTTACACACACTTCAGATCTCCTGATTCTGCAGCAAAGAAGTGGGAGGGTTGAAAGGGTTACACTCATCCTTAACAGTGTCTTTTTTTTAGCATGTGCTGAAATGAGCTGCTTCTCTGATACAGGATGTTGGGAGACAAACTGTTATGGATCCCAGTACTTTCTAGGATAGCTGTTCACCCCTTAATTCCCATTTTGGTGAAAACTGACCTATTATGAAAAACAACTTTATTAGTAACCCTCTTCCAGTATTGTGTAATTGCTTCATCTGTATTTAACCTTCATCTGCTGAGATGCTTGAAAAATATTTTGCTGTAGTGACTGGAGTGGTGAGAAGATGGGAGGCTTTTAGGTGACGTTCCAAATGGCCTTTCACGTTTCACACAGCCTTGCCTGATGTGAGGGCTAAGGGTCCCTGCAGAAGCTGATACATTATCCACTGCCCCGTTTTTCATACCTAGCTAGTGGTCCCCTAGGATTAGCGAGGGTTCCTCTCTGAATTGTGCCATCTCCATGGGAATTTCTGCCTCTTCTTTTTATCCTTCCTGTTCTTCCATACAAAGAGTTGTCTTTAGCTGGCCTCTTGCTTGTGCTTCTCAGTGTATGTCGGATGCTTTTCAGCTGAACATACTAGCATGGGAAGAATATTTCTGTTCTTGTGGCTTGAAAGTGTTTCTCTCAATGAAAGAGCGGGCTTTAAGTCTATCAATAAACAACGTCCTCATATTGAAACAAGTGCTCAGTTACACCTCAGTTACAAAGGACAGATTGGCTTTTGTTGGGTTTGTGTCCTTTGCCTGTGAACTCTGATATGATCTAATTTAATTTGTAACAGTATCGTGAAGACTTTCGGTGGTTAATTGCATCACTTCTGGGAGCCAGCAACTTTGAGGCTGTTAATATTTTCAGTAGTATTTATCAGCTCAAATACTTAGAAGGAGCTCAAGTACAAATCCCACAAAACTCCCCCAATTAAAAAAAACCCACCAAAACCAGAATCTCTTGCTTTTGACTTTTTGACTTGATAGAAAATATTCCTTTTTTTTTTTCTTTACTTCTCGAGATCTAAGATCTTTTTCGTATTTGAAATTCATCAGCTTAAGAAAGTTCCCACATTGCGACTTGGACAAAAAAAAAAATATTCTAGGCATCAGGGTAACAAATCTAAAGGATTAATAGATATTTTTTGATTTTAAGCTTTATAATTCAGCATTTGTTGCTTGTTTGTTACTTCTGTCTGGCCGTACTGAGCATCTTTGTTCAACATCTTCCATCAGATTCTCCTGGGCTGTGTGGGATTTGCTGAGCGCTTTCAGTAATAGCGGTGCTACTTTATTTCTGCCCCGGTATTCTGGGAGATTTGTTCGAGGGCACATCTTCCAGGAATTTTATACAAGAGGCAACAAAAAGAACACTTATCTTAACAGAGCCACAACTTCACTGTCAACTATGAAAGAAGAGCCAACAGATTCCAACTTAGATTAAAAGTCAGCTGCGAACAGAGGCAAATATTCCCGTAGGCACAGGGCATCTCTCTGAAGAGAAATTGTTGAAAATGCAAATGGCTGAAAGAGAGTTCAGTGTGATTACTTTGTATTTCACAAGCGCTGTGGTTTTGTATGCCCCGGGTCAGCTCTTAGGAGATTTTCAGAAAAGATTTCTGGAAGACCTATGGCAGCTTTCCACATGCCATCTTCAAAATCTCCCCGTTTTCTTTGAAGGCAGATTCACTCTTGTGAAGGACTCCTTCGGGGGAATGGATAACAGATGCCAGTGTGGCCCCCTCATGCAGCATGACAGCACAGGGCAAATACTGGAGAAGAAGAAAAGCACCTTTTTTCTTTTTTTTCCCCAGCTCAGAGCTGTCACATTAGCTCTTCCAGTTATGAAGGCATCCTTGACAGGACATCACATCTTAATAATGCCAAGCATCATCTTGACCATAGCTTATATAAGTAGGCAAGGGGTAATAATCAGTTCAGACTCCATCGGGAGGCCATCAGCTAGATGAGGAACTGTTGACCTTTCAGGAGAAGCCGTACAATTAGAGGCAAACTGAATAAAGTAGCAGACAAGGTAGAGTGGAATTTGAAAGCAGCGAATTTACATCAGATAAGAGCAAGAGGATGCTGGGACTAAGGTTCTCTCCATCTTCAGGCAGAGAAAATGCATCCCGAATCTACTTTTCAGGAGGTGGGTTCACCACAGCAGTCTTCTCATAAGAGTGTAATAGAACTAATGACTGTCCTCCTTCAGTTTTACTGATAAATCTATGTGCCAGTGGAGAAACCAGTCACATAGATGACGCCATTAAACGCCATTAAACTCCCTGTACTAACTGGTTAATATGACAAAATAGCTGGTTATATCCCTGCTTCACATTCAAGGCTGTCCAGAGGTTCACAGAAGTCCTACTGATAGGCAGGATTTCACCTCAGGACTTAATGAGCAGAAAAATCATTGTTTAGCCTAGTAGTGGGCAGCACTGGAGAAGAAAAACTCTTGAAGTAAGAATTAGAGCAAACTGTTTGCAAAGATGTAAACAGTCTGTCTGGTCTTTGGTCCTAAATTTGAGGAAAGAAGAGGAAGGGGGATAGTTTCAAGCAGTGATCTGATGCCTTTAAGGATTTAAATTCAAGAGGGGGGGGCAAAGAGGGAGAGGTTCACAAATTCTATTCATGACATTTTATCTCAAAATGTCAAGTGCTAAAGCTCTGGAAATACTGCTTACCTGGTGGATGCAGGACTGCATAATTGAAGCCACTGGAGAGTTAAGGAAATCTGTACTTTCTGGTCTTTATTTATTTAAAAATAAAAACTTTGGCTATACTGTATGTACTGCTGAGTACATATGGCACTAAATCTCAGTGCAAAGTGCTGAGATTTCAGGGACTGAGTGGAGATCTACTCCCTATGGCACTATTCCTTCTGATCTCAGAGGTTAACCTTTGACGGCCTTTGCTCTTACTTTTCATCCATTCTGTCCTTTCCTGAATTCCTGGGGATAAAGACTGATGCAATTTTTTTCTGAAACCAGGGCATATGTGTGCTTAGTTGGTATACGTAAAAAATAGTGAAGGTCCTTATCTGTATTTCTACCACTGAGGAAATAATGCATCATGTTGAAATGTTTAAAAGTTTAAACTGAGAAGCCTAGAAGGGTCCTGGCTTAGCAAACTTTGAAGTCTTGCATTCATCCTTGGGTTGTTTTCGGGTAGGACAATTAGTCAGCCCCTGACTGGCTTTATTCTTCATGCTGTAGGCCTCCACAGAAGAGCACCGGTGTCACTGTGTTGGGCTGGCCGCTGCTGACATTGCTGTTGCTTTCCCTGTGCTGTTAATAGATGTGGCAGGAGCAGATGTGTACTATGATGGTACCACAGGCACCTTTGAGAACCATTCCTATGGCTGAAGGCGTTTCCTATGGGAACCAGTTTCCATACTCATTGTTTTCTCACCTTTACAGCTGTGGCATCACAACACAGTGTCATCATCAATATAATTTTTGTAGGTGAAGATGCCCAAAAGTTCTTCCACTTAAGGTAATCCTATTTTTATGAGTCATTCCTTTGTCTATGATTATGGCTGGTATTTGCCTCTTCTGATTTTAAACTCTGATCCAGAGATGAGTGAGTCTTTTGCTTCCTCAGCTTTTTGGGACCCTATAGAAACGTGCCCATGTTTCTGTAGGATTGCATCGAAGAGGGTCTGGCCTGGAAATTGGTGCTGGAGACTCCCCTCCCACCTGTCTTCCCCCATGACTTAACTGACCCCTGCACCGCCATTAGAGAGAAACTCCCCTCCAGAAATGTCGCTGGGTTGTCTGCAGGAATATTATTCAAAAGAAACAAACACGTGGGACGTGCTTTCCTAGTATTGGAGGAAAGCCTATTTGCATCTATTGCATTAGGAGGATTGTTCGGGAGCAGTTCATCCATGTGTGAAGTTGCCCCCTATAATTCTGCCAAGGCTGAGGAGCTCAGGAAGATCTGCTGGCAACGGCGCCAGGGGCTCATCCACCCAATTTTTCCAAGATGCTGGAGGTCAGAGAGGAGTGGATATGTAATTTGCTTGTCTGAACCAGTTCTTCTGCCTTGTTTTGTATAGCTGGCGAGTTTTCACACTGGGTAACAAAACTTCAGAGACAAAATATCGATGCTGCGTAATTTGGATGGGAGAACTGAGCCTCCTCGCTCTGCAATTTGCATTATGCAGAAGTCTGAGATAAAGAGGGAGAGAAGCACATGTTGCAGGCTCTCTCCTTTGGAAGCTCGTCAGCATGACAAATCACCTGGCATACAGTACAATTTACAATGAGCCTTCCTAGTTGTTTACCTTTATATAATTACACAGCATGGGCTTTTTTTTTTTTTTTCTTTTAAGGAAAGTACCGTGTGAGGCACTTCTCCTCCTTTGAATTCTAACGTCACCAGTGTTTTTTTCCAGTGCAAATGTTGGAGGAAAAAACCGCACATCTTTCTCTTGGTCAAAATAAGGAATTACATTCATTATAGCAACTCAGAGGATCATGCACAATTTATTTTTATTTTGTTTTTCTGAAGGTAAAGTATTTAATTGATTTGATTTGGTTTTGTTCATATCCCAGGAAAAAAAAATTGGTGAGAGTTCTTTTCGCCTTTCCTTTCCATATAGTGGCTTCTTTTGTATACCTTGCACAACTTGCCTTGTGCTAACCTTGTCCCTACAGGCCAGCTCTCTCCTTAGAGATTTCACTTCCTAAAGTTATAAAGGGAGTGTGTGTGTGTGTTTGTGTATGTATATATATGTATGTGTGTGTATATATATATATACACACATATAAAAAACCCCACATCTTGGCTTTCACTTTAACTTTGAGAGCACTTTGTTTTCTTTCAGCTCCAGCAAAGTGGATTGAGTTGTAACTCTATTGACTGCATTTCTATAGCACCTTCCCTCAGGGATCTAAAACAATTTTCTCACCACTGCTAAATGCTGAACTTTCCCTATACACTTGCAAAGTAGGATACTGCTATCTGTGCTGTAGGGTAGAAAAATTAAGAAAAAACGTTGGATGCTACATACTGTTTGGAAGAGAAGGGGGTAAGATTTTTAGCTCTTGGTTATGAATATTGTTGTATATTCACACAATCATACTTTTCTGGGAGACATGAATCTTTTCTAGTTACAATGTGGAACTTTAATGTGCCAAAAAGAAGTGCAGTGTTTACCTGTGGAGCAGCATAACTGCATTTTTTGGTCAGTATTGAGCATAGGTTTTTGATAGTGCAGGAACAGATGGGTAAAATAACACAGGAATAGTAATAGGTAATTTTGATCAAATATGGAGTGTGTCCCTAACTACACCCCTGGTCTATTATAGCTTAGCTAGTTACGATGTGGGCTCCAGTTAAAAAAAAAAGTGTTTAAAAGTCAATCCAGCAAGGAAAGGGGGAGAAAATTCCTCTGGATGGCAGGTGCTTGTCCACTGTTTGGTGGCACCAACCTCTGGCCAAGGCAAATGGAGGTGCTGCCGTGCTGAAAGCAAGTGAAGTCTGCTCATCCATCATATCTAGTGCAATATGGTTTGAATATGTGATGGCAAGGACAGAAGATTTGCTTCCCAGACTTTGGGGTTTTTTTTTTTTTTGATTTCTAGAATGAACTTTCTGTGTTTAACAAACAAAGGGAGAGCGCAATTATATTAACCATCCTTCAGTGATTCCACAGTGGTTGTGTTCCTAATAAACTGTAAAAAGAAAACTGACTACAGGAAGGTTGATGGCTAGGTTAATATACACTGTAGTGGAGTCATTTTAAAATAATCCAAGCAAAGAAAGGAGATTTATATAAAAGTACATTTCCATTACTTGTGCCTCTGGCACACTGTCTCATCCAGCATAGCAAAAACCCAGCAACATTATTCTTGTTTCTTTTTCGAACATTCATAGCCTTTAGGATTGCTTTCCTTTGTTAATTTTTGAAAGATTACTTGTTAATTAAGAGACGTAATTGACTCAAATGCAAGTCTTGACTGAAAAGAGCTTGAAGAACATAGCAGGAGTCTTGTGATTTTTTTTTTTTCTTTTAAAATAACATTTAATTTTTGCACATGTCAGTATTCAGTTAAAATTTTGATACTCAAGTAGAGTAGGATGCAAACTCCTATGGATGTCTTCATGGTAACTGCATTTTTGCTCTGTTTTTCTTAGTTACAAACAGTGGAATACTAGGGCAAGTCTAGTTTTTGGGTCACTGAAAGAAATCCACTTTGAAGCAAGAAATCAGACTACAAGTGCAGTTAGGTGTGGTTTTTTCTTTCTTTTTTTTTTTTTTTTCCTCCCTGAAAGGCTCAAGATCAGTCTTTAAACACCACAGGTGTGGCAGTACATTTTAAACCTGCTTTTTGTTACACTTTTCATAAGAGCTTAGCACCTGGTGAGCATCTAAGTGGAGTTACTACTTAGAAAGTCTGGCTACTCGCTTTGGTACTGAAATAGAAGCTGCTTTCTTCTAAAAATCTATCCCAATGGACCAAGCCTTAAGTATTTTGTATTCCCATTACTTTGAATGGGAATTTTTCCTTACGAAGGAGTTTGGCATTTGGCTTGCTTATAGAGCAGGCACTTCTTTTATGTAGGTCCATTACTTTCGATCCTGCTAAATGTGTGTTCCTAATTGCACTAAGTCAACGTATGCAAAGAGATCAGAGGAAGGAACTGATCCAGAAAGGACGATACTCAGTATTGTGTGCTTTGAAGCTGTGACATTGAACGACTGGATCATCTTGGATGTGGCCTTCAGATTGGTAAAGTGGACGTATGGCTGTTCAGAGAGATGTGGTATAATTAATGATTAATCCGGGTGCTTTGTTTTGTATATTTTTGAATTCTACAGCCAAGGCTTGTGTGTATAATGGTTGTTTTTTATTTTCGTTCTTCTGCAACTCATCTTTGCTGACTGCATCCATTTGCTCCCTGATGTCTGTAGGCTCTAATAAATTGAGGAGTTTAGGCAGACAGCTCCTTAGGCGAGAGCTCTCCCTCGGCTGGAAATGCTGTTGAGATCTGCCTGGACTATAAAAGGCTCGGAAAAGGGGACAAGCTTTTGGCTGAGAGGCACAGGAGAAGTGTAACAACTTTGATATCCCCTCTTCTTCCCTTTTCTTGGATCTTTAATTGGCATTAGGAAACAGAGCAGGTCATTGGATGCATAAGCGAAAAAAAGGACTGTTTGAGTCAGAAATACTCATAGGAAGCCTCCTGTTGGTAGTGTTTGCGCTGATGTTATGAATTCCAAGGTATTTAGTGTTTTTTAAGAAATATCTTAGCTGTCAGAGTGATGTGATAAAGCAAAAATCTGAGTTCCCATCATAGAAAAAGTTTGCCCACGTATTTGGGGAGAACAGCATGAAAATGTGATAGCTTTGGATTTGAATGCACAAAAAAAAAACCCCACCAAACAAATAAAGCCACAGCTTTCACTCCCATGATGTGGCTTTCTTGTATAAATATCCTGAGCCAACTGGTTTATAATGTTTATTAAGAGAATATCTCTTTCACCGGCTTCTGCTTCCTTGCTCTCAAAAGCCTGCTTGACCCATTCTTAATGCCATAACATCACAGGTCAAAGAAGAGATACTGTATAATACAGTAATAATACAGTAATTTGCCTGGCAGTATCTGCATCAAGCTAACGTCTTTCACTTGACTGGAGTACTTGGCTTTTTTCCTGTCATTATCTAGAGACTTGCCACTTGAAATTGTGGTGGACAAATGCTTCCTTTTTTTTTCTTTTCCTCCCATCCTCTGTTTGAATATTGTCTGCTGGCAGGAGCCTGTGGCTTGAAAGGGAAAGGTTCAGAGAGATGAGAATTGCTGGACACAATAGGCCTGATATCCTCACAGAAGTACAAGCACTATGGTCATGGGAGGAAGAATTGTTGATTCTCCCTTCATCTTCAGGGAGAAGAGAGGATCTTCTTCAAAATTAACCATTTGTAGGCCAGACATACCAGTTAAAATTTCTGTCCTGTTACCATGATGCATTCAGTATGCCTTCCAAAAAAAAATCAGTATTACAAACTAAATAGAGTAATGGGCACAGTAGTGGCAGGAATTAAAACAACACCAAGGTTGGGTCACTCAGGACATTGCTGTGTTGTGCAGGGAGAGGGAACACCCTTCTTTGTGTCCATGGGGGATGAGATGAGAAATTATGGGCTTCAGTTGCAGTAAGTGAGATTTACTTTAGTGACAAAAACTTTCTAGGATGAAATACTGCATTAGATTGCACGTGGGGGTTGTGGCACCTCCATCATTGTGGGTCTTTAAGAATAGGCTAGAAAAACATGTCAGGAATGATATCTGTAGAGATGCTCCTGCCTTGGGGCATGGAGATGGACTGGATGACCTCGTGAGGTCCCTTCCAGCCCTGTTTTCTATGATCTCTAATCCTGAACTTCTCATTACTTATCCCTTGAAGCCTCAAAGGTGACAGGACTATCACACTTCATTTTTAGCCTTACACAGTTTTTTTTTGCTAGATGGTTTTTACTCATTCTGAGAGGCTGGCTTCAGTTACATTTGTCATATGATTCTCCTTTCTTATAGCCTCTATTTATTTATTTTTCAAGTCTGTCCCTTCTAGGCCTTTTCTCTCCATTTTTTTAAATGGATCCTACTCCTGAACTTTTTGAAAGCAAAATTTGCTCAAAACTTAGATCTATTTTGTGGGTTTGAAATGTCAAATTAGAAAAAATGAGTTAGAAGAGCTGTTAAGTACCAATGTCATGCTCAGTGCTGCAACAGGTACAGGAGCAGGAACTGGTTTTGCCTTGTTGAAGTAAGATAAATGTGGACAGGAGGAGATGATGAGATGGGGAGCCGCCCAGGAGAGCAGCTATTTTGCTTGTTTGTACAGGACTTGGTACAGTGTGACCCTGAAACTTGAATAATGGCTGCTTGAGTAATGGTTGCTAAACCTTACTTAGGATGGGAAGCACACGAGATACCAGATGCATGTGTACAGTTTGCACGTGGCGTTGCTGTAAGGTATAAAAGAAGGAAGGTTTGTTCTCTGAAGCGATAGGATCCGATGATTTAAGGGTGATTAAAAACCGCAGTAAATTAAAACATAGCCCAAACAGTGCGATCCTGCAAGTGATGGGTTTTTATTCAGGTATCATAGTGGCAATAAGTACCCGACACAGCTGCACGGTCCCCTCTCCCTGACACAGCGGGATGTTTCACAAGCTGGTATGAAACAGTAGTTTCCCATTATATTTGCCCCTTTTCATCTCTTCCTGGAATGGAATTAAATTTGTTCTGTTAGTGGCGTGTGGTGGTTTTTAAGTGGTTTCCTTGCAGGTTGGCTTTAGGGCTTCCCCAGCTCTCGATTTGGGTTAGTAAAGTGGAAGATTGCACAATAAAAGCAAGGCGTCAGGCTCGAGGTAAACAAACGTCCTGCTTTATTGCAGAGTAGTTTTCTGGTTCAGCTCCGGGATGCCTTGGTCCGTGAAATAGCTGTGTTAATTCTCCACGTGTCTGAGCGTAATCGCTACAATCGAGGTTGTAGAGAGGAAAGTGCTTGGAGCAATCCCTGCCGTGGTGGTGGCCCCACTCCTGGGATCTGTGCTTGGAGAGGAACATCTTGCTCAGGACAGGCCGTTTCAGCAACTGCCCAAGACTTGGTTGACCTTCTTCCTCTTGTTGGCCTTCCTCTTCGTCCATGGTTTAAACTGACTGGCAGAAGATGAGAAATCCCCGGAGGCGTTTTGCACAGAGCTGCACAATGCAGTGATTCACCGAAATGTTTTATATTCCCCTGAATATTTTATGTTTGGTAACCAAAAGCAGGTCTGCAGTGGTGGAGCAGAGGCGCAGCGCTATGGGAGGGGTGATGGGCAGGGTATTGCGATGTGAACCCGGTACTTGTCACTGCTCGTCTCTGCTACATGGGGCAATGTATTTGCAGGGGTTTCAAGTTTAACTTGCATAGTAATATTTATCATAGAAGGGTTTGGGTTGGAAGGGACCTTAAAGGACATCTAGTTCCAACCCCCTCTGCCATGAGCAGAGACACGTCCCACTAGACAAGGTTACCTAAAACCCCATCCAGCCTGGCCTTGAACATCTCCAGGGATGGGGCAGCCACAACTTCTCTGACTTGGGCCGGGGTCTCACAACCCTCACAGTAAAGAATTTCTTCCTAATATCTAATCCAAATCTCTCCTCTTTCAGTTTAAAATGGTAACCCCTTGTCCTGTCTCTCCACTGCCTCATAAAAAGTCACTCCCCATCCTGCAGGTCCCCTTTAGGTACTGGAAGGGGCTACAAGGTCCCCCCAGGGCCTTCTCTCCAGGCTGAACAACCCCAACTCTCTCAGCCTTTCCCCATAGCATAGGTGCTCCAGCGTTCTTATCATCTTCATGGTCCTCTTCTGGACATGCTCCAAATTATTTAAGTCATGAAATTATCTACCCTGTCTCCTCACTTTTTTGAAAACGTCGACTAACCCCATTGTGTTATTTTTCTGAGGAGCTGATGTTTTTGAGACTAATTATTCTACAAAAGTGCTCAGCTCTATGTTGACTGCTACTTGCTCCATGGCTGTATTTGATGCATTCTATTTAATTATGCAGTTTAAAAGTAAAAAATAAAAAAGGAGGAGAAAACTCACTTTGGTAGCTCCAGGCTGCAGAAGTTGCCATGTCTGCTTAAGTCTCTCTGCTGCCTCTAAAGGGTCTGGTTGCTGGAACCCACAGACCCCTTCAGCAATGTTATGAAGACAGAATTGGAAAAGCATGTCTTTATGGAAACTTTGATTAATTTTTCAAGGGGTGACCAGAGCTGCTGTGTTACAGAGCTGTCAAATACCATATGTCCAGAAGCCCTGTCATCTGAATTTCAAAGTCAGAGCCACATTTTAAGAGACTTGCCCTTTTCATCCTGTCTGGTCTGTGGGGGAGTGTTGCTGGGACTAAACCCTGTTTGACCGCGTGAAAGAAGCGTGCCAGGCTTCCTTTGCCAGGGACTTTGAGTTTAAATCTATTTCAGGCCTTTAAAAAGGTCAGTCAAGGCTGCTGGCCAGAACCTGTGTCTAATTCAACGCTATTAGAATCAGAGAAATAAAATCCCCAATCTTGGGCTGGAGGGCAGGGAGCGAGGGAAGTTTTGGACACTTTATAAACTGCAGAATATGCTCTCATTGCAAACTGCTTCTGCAGTCTGAGGAGAGCAGCCGTGTCCCTGTGCACTAGGAGGGTCGCTTGGGCTCTGCTGTGGTCTTTGGGCTCCACCAGTGAGGACCTGACTGCTGGTCTGGGGCCTCGAGAAGCTGCTTTTCTTTGTTTGCCAAGAGAGGTCAGGATGACGTTTCTTAATTTGCTGTTAGGGGGTGTATCTTTCTGAGGCGAGACACATCTGGTTGTTCAGGCTCCCCACATCTCCAATATTTGAGGCAAAGGGGAAGCAGCAACTTTTTGGGGAGGGGAGAGGGGGTTGGGTCTGGATTAGGGTTTATTGCACCACTGGCTGTGGTGGGTGGGCAGGGGGACATGCTGAGCTTCATCCCTCGGTGGCCCATTCCCATCCTCTGCTGATGACCCCGACGAAAGGTACCCAGGTCTGTATCTTCTGAGATACTTAATTGCTCCAGTGAAGATACTTTTGTGTATTGCTACTGGAGCAATACGAGCTTTATTTCTCCTTTACTTAATTCCTTTATTTTGCTGTAATCCTTCAGTGCTGGTATTTGTAATCTAACATGCGTTCTTTTAAAATTGGAAGGAGCTGACATCAGTGGTTTGAGGAGCCAAAGGAAAGATTTCTTGTAACGGTAATCAGTCTGGCTAATTTCCCAGAAGCATCTAGACCTGCCGAGATACAGAGGAGCCAGTGTACAGGACAGAGTCTCTTGTTCCACACTTGGGTGTAATTTAATAATACTTTGTTGATTTGCAATGCAAGTTTGATTCTGGGTTGTGACTGGTATTATCTTGGAATGCAGTTTTCCGCGATTTGGAAAAATATTATATTTGTTTCATATTATCGTAGCAGGAGGGATTTAATTTTCTTGGCTTCTTTACCAAATAATCTGATGAATGTGAAAAGCAGCTTTAATGTGATTTCTCATTGATTATTTTCATATTAAAGCCCCGTGATCTGAAGAGTAATAAGTTTGTATTCACTTGCCATCTTATAAGTAGGTCTTAGTTTTAATCTTGTAGGTTTTTAAAATTGAATCAGCAGAAATTGCAGAAATTATGTTTATATTCACTTGCCATCTTACTAATGGATCTCAGCTTTAATCTTTCTGGTTTTCCAAATTGATTCAGCAAAAATTATGTCACTAGGATTTGATTAAAGCATGCAGTTTCAGCTTAATTTTTTTCTAATGTGTTAAATTTTCATAGGCCAATGTGAAAAGTTTTAGCAATATTAGCCTCTTATCTAAGAGATACTTATTTCTCAAAGTATTTTGAGAGTTTGGCATTAAGTTTATTTTTTTTTTTTTAATTAAAATCTTGACTGCTAGTAAAATGTGCTGGTCTGTTCTGTAGTTAACTGCTATATTAATTTTGAAGTTATAAATAAAATTGGAAGGTAAATTTGGTATCTCGGTATTACGCAGCAAAAAAATAGTTGAGTAGAGAAGCTGTCTGCTAATACACTTATCTCCTGTTAGCTAATGACTGCTTTTATTCATCTCACACATTTTGGCTGGGTGATAATCCAGCTTGTGATGATAATGGCTGGAAACAAGTAGGAACCTGAGTGCTGGTGGATCTGTGAATGGCACTGGTGGAACATCTACGCTGGCAGCAGGTAGCCTTTCTCATTGGGTTGGGTGTGCTGTGGATGGGCTGTCCTCACGCCGTGGCACGGAGGCAGGACAGGAGGGGGATGTTGCGCCCATGCTGTAAATCAGTGGCTAATGAGGTCAAAGGAAGGAATTCCGCTTGCCGGGGCTGGCGTCTGCTCCAGCAGTTCTCCCAGCCATTCAAATACCAATGGAGCATCAATGCCTTTCCATCATCTTGCACCTCCTCCTTTTCCACAGCACCAAGTACCTTCTAGAAATAGACTGTGTAGTGTAGCTAGCGTGCAGGATTGTCACCACAGTTTTTTCTTCCTTCCTAGAATAGCTTTGAGAGTGTTTTTTTTCTTAAACTTCGTTTATCCTTGGTGCATGTGCTTGCTGCTGAGGGCCAAAAAACCCCCACAAGGCAGAAAATGAGTCGGTGTTTGGGTGGTGGTTTTTTTTAGCAATTCTGAAGGTTGCCCAGCTAGCAGGGGTACCGGATAAGCCACTGCAGTGTTTTACTCGACAGATCTGTTTATCACTGCCTACATTGGGCAATTTTTCTGTCCTGTGCATTGTCGGGGATCATGAGAAGTTCTTCTCGCTCTGAGCTGTTTTTTACAGGTCAGCAGGAGCAAGGAGACCCCTCCCGAGGGGCAGGAAGAGTGAGGGCCATGCAGTGGTTGGCACTGGCTCCTGCAGATATATAGACATTGAGGATGCCTTCCAGGCCCTTGGAAAAAATAAAAATAAGAAAATCCCCTGCGAGCCCTTCCCTGGTGTGGTGGTGCAGCATCTCAGTGCTGCAGAGACCCCACGTCCCACCTTTGGAGCCACAGTCCATCCCAGCCCAGATCTTGCTATCTGCTTTAGCCTTTGAACCTTGGGTACGCACCAACGATGAGTCCTTTTCCCCCATCTGAAGGCTAGTTTCTGCAGAACAGGTATTTGTCCTAAACGAGAAGCAGATGAGTAAATATACCCTTAGGAAAAGCAGATGACTATGAATTTATTTCTCTTCTTTGTTTATCTCTTTAATAATGCAAGGAGTGTTAATAAGGAAAAGTGGAATGAACGGGTTGTGATGTTTCTTCAATACTGTTATACAACCCTAAATTTAAAGTGTGGTCTCAGATGAGGTAGTGGGTCTGTATCTGTATATCTGACTACTATTTTGACTGAACATTGAGGAAAAAGCGTTATATCTCCAGCCAGAGTGAACTACCACACCGTGGCAGCTGTGAGCCCCCTCTCCTGCTGTATGTGCACAGGGCTCCCAAAACCATCCCCTCAAGTCCTTCTTCCTGAAACTGCACCTCAGTGGGTGGCTCCTGTGCTGTCGGTGGGCTCTGAGCACCACTCTGAGCATGTCCCCACGTGGAAGTGTTTATAGGATCAAGGTTGGGTAGTGTTGCAGCATAAGGTGATGTGGTATTGTATGCTATTTTAGAAACATCTCAGTTTTTCACAGAGGGGAAAAACAGTGGTAGGTTTGTTGTCTGGATTTTGTACACAGCTGGGGCTGAGAAAAACTGTGACAATTTCTGGAAGAAATGTGAGTTGTGTCTGGCATGCAGGGAGCAGTACTGTCCCTAAGGCAGATGTGCCTTCGGTTTGCTTTACTGTTACCACAGTAGAAACTAACAAAACCGTACCAAATCCCAAGAGAGACTTGAGGAGATTTCTAGGAGCACTTGCCACATTTCATGACCCCTGCACAGTCACCTTGGTGGAATGGTGCAGGTGACCATCGTTGGTACTGGTTTGATGCAAGGCTGGCCACTGCCTTCCTTGCAAGTCACCCTCTGTGTGCTGACTTGTTCAGTGTTAACTTCAGCAGCCCCGGTGTTGCCCTACAACTATCTTTTTCGCTTTCTTCATCACCTTGAGTTGGCTCTCTATTAGTAAGTTGAATGAAGGGGATAACAATGTAATTGGGCAGAACGTTTCTAAATTAGTGTCGCGGTTCTCGTAATAGGCTTGTAAGGGGAGAGCGGGCGCTGACACCTGCAGCCACGTGTGGTAGAGAGGAGCACAGGACGGGAGTAAGGTCAGGTTAGACTAAAACGATGTAAGGGCATGCAATCAAAAGCAAATGATCGTTTTAGAGGTAAGATCCACCACTTAGGCTAAAAGTTAACGTCAGGTCTTGCAAGCTGTACCAGTATCCTGCCCGTTATGAAGACTGCCACTGCTTACCCAAGAGAGATGCTTGATCCATCCTGTCAGTGGTGAAGCCAGTGCTGTGAACATCAGCGAGGCCAGGCTGCTCACCTTCCGAAAGAGTCTTCCCTTCTGGAGGAGTAACTCCTGAAAAGGCAGATTGCTAACTTGATTTTTGGTGTTCTGTAGTGTGCAGTGTCCCCGGTTTTATAAATGATCTTTCCCCACTGCCGTCACAACATTAACTGTGTCCACTGAGTGTGGGTGGGAGGGTCGGACCAGAGCTTTTTAAAATATATTAGTTTGCAAATTAAGTGTCAACGGTGTAAGTAGTCTATGAAAATTTTAAAGAGGAATTATTTGAGGCAAGGGAAAGATGATAAGTTACATACTCTTTTTGGGCACTAAGTTGTTACCTCTTGTAATGAGAGAGTGAGGCTATACAGGGAATCAGTTTTGTGAAGGTTTTATAAAATGACACGACTCACTACATGGCAGAGCTTAATTTAGTAATAGATCAGTGTCCTTTCTTTCAGGCAGCGATGCTATTTAAGCAGAACATTCATTATATCATGATAACAGAGATCCTCCAAAAGCTAAATAATTGAAGACAGGCACTGGAAAAACAGTGAATATACATTATAGTTTCAAAGACTGCTATTGCTGAAAGCCACCTAATTGTATTCTGCTGCAATTAATAATCATCTTAATGGCTTTGCATATTTATGAATATATAAAAATAAATAAGACAATACACAGGCTAGGATAAAATGTTAGTTCATAAACTTATATTGCTGAACAGTAATTAAGTATGCCTTTAATCACAGCATCATTTTTCATTGTGGATAGATTTGGGTGGGATGGGGAAGTTTGAGAAACACAATGTGAATATTCTGAAAATTACCTCGCATGAAAGATTTCAAATCACAGGTATTTAAAATGAAGCGTGTGTTTGCTTCTCACTTGCCTCCCCGTTACCGGTGGTGTGGCTTTTTGACTTGGTATAGCCCAAGTACGTGGAAGGGCACTGGTTCTCATCCCACTCTCCCCTGCGAGATGGGCTGGGGAAGTTTTTTTTGCTGCTGCCTTTTAGTCTATATTGAACAGGAGCTCATGCTGAAAGATTAGAGAAGCCATCCTGGCCTTTAAACAAATACTAATAATCTCTGAGGTTTTAAGATTAAAATCCGCCTTGCAGGTGTGTAGATAGAAATTCAGGAAGATGCCACAGAGAGTATTGCTTGAAGTTTTGGCCCAAGTGGAATTACTCCTCTCTTACACCCATGCAACTGAGAGATGAACTGGTCTGGCTGAGGTTTGTCTTCAATCTGCACAGTAACTGCTTACTCTCATTAGGATTTTTTTCCCCCTCTACAACCCCATGCATTACAAAATGTTCCTTCTTTGTTTTGACTTGACCTTTCATAGTCACTAAAAAATCAATAGACTTTAATGCATTTATTAAATAAGGAGGATTCTAGGGATTAACATGCAAGGTTCACTGCGGTAGCAACAGGAGAAGGTAAAGAGTGGAATATTACTGCACAGCCAAGACGGGGTGCTGAGGTTACAAGGGCACTCTGCTCCTTTTCTGGTAGGGGCTGGTGGCTGCCCGTCCTTCACTCTTAAACGTCCTTCAATGGAGGAAGCTTGCTCATACCTTTCCTTTTTCTTATTTTCTTCTGTGAAGGGAAATCACTTTCTCTCCTCCTTCAGTTGGCCTGCAGTGGACGTCCTAGGGATAGGGAGTGATGGGACTTCAAGCACAGCTGGACACCATTTGAGCTTTGAAGAAATTGAAGTATTTATTATGAAGCATGCTTTATGGATGCCACACAGACCTTTACACCCTTCAGGTCCCAGCAGTTATGGAGAATAAGATCCAGCTGTTAAGAGGATGCCAGGTTTCTGATGTTTGTAGGGGCCTTACAAATGAAAGCTCTCATTTAAAGGCATTGCTTGAGTAACTGACAAAGTATAATAGGAGAATGTTGTTCTCTTTTTAAAGTTGTCCTTTGAGGTAGGACTTACCATCCACAATGTTGAAGAAGGAGATTATGCCTTGAACCTTAGATGAACACTTGTTGGATAAAACAAAATTTTGAAAGCTCTTTTTTTGCTTGCAGGTTTCGAGTCTTTTCAGCACTCATATCAGCAATTTATGCATTCAGCTTTTCTTTAGCCCTAATGTCTAGTGCCACCTGTGATCATCTAAATTTGCATGCAAATCCCCTTGCAGATTCATGGTGTTGGCTTCTTACAGTTGTGTTGTCACACTGATGTTGCACTGGTGCAAGAAACATAATTTACTTGAGAGGACCAGCAGCTTGGGTGTAGTACAGTACTTATAACTTTGCAGCTTTACTCTGACCTGTATTTAATGACAGTTTTTCTTTGATAAATAAATGAGTGAAGGCTCAAGGGGCCATGCTAAATAACTTTACAGAAGAAGTGGGATGACTTTTGCCTGCATTGTTGACCCTTAGAAGTTCCTAAATTCCTAACCTGTGGGAATATCGGTTGCTGCATTTACAGCTTTGGTTTTGAAGACCGAAGTAACTTGAATTCCTGGAGATTCCTTGACTGTAGAAAAGTCTTTTATATGACCAAGCTAAGTCAAAAGATTTTAGCATAAGCAGAACTCTCTCCCCAGTCTTCTGTGACCCTGAATTGCCTATCAGCTTATTCTGTGCCACAGGTTTTGTGTCCAAGAATACACTGACTTTTGTGACCTGATTTTTTTTTTTAAGTAATAAGATTTTTGCAACTTTTGTGCTCAATTTAGTGTTCCATAGGATGCATGTACTTAACACGTCCGTTCTGTTTCTAAGTTTAGCTACCCGTACTTGTGCAAATCTCTGGTTTACATGTAGATAAGGGATTGGTGGTGTTTAGCGTGCCTTCAGAGATGTGCGTATATCTGTGTACAGAAGACCAATACTGTACATTTTTAGGTCATCTGGAGAAGGAGTAAGAAGCTGAGCTTATTCTTACTATGTTCTAGTCTCTAGCCCCAAATACAATCGCTAATATCCTTTCTCAATGACCGGTGTAAATGCTATTGACTTCAGCAGGAGGTTGGCTGAAATCAATGTTTCTGATTACGCCAACTTACCTAAGGCATGGTGAGAGTACTCACCTACACACCCACGTTAATCTTTTTGAACACAAATTTAAGGTAGGCTTTTCTATAGTATTTGATCAACCCATCCCTTATGAACAAACAGTAGAGAATATGGATGCCCAGCACACCTTTTCTGTAAAGGTCTGTCACAAAGCTTTTTATGCCTCTTGTTTACGTGTGTTAAGCTAAATGTTGTCTTTGCCCGTTTCAAGCCAGTAATTCTTTTACATAGTTGACACGTGGTGATGTATCTTTGAAAAGTTGACCCCCACCCCTGACCAAAGAAAGAAACAACCAAACTCAGAATCTGGGAATGACAAGCTACTGAAGGCATGATGTGCTACAACATATTAAAATGAGAGTACATACATGAACAGTTTTCTTTCGGTACGTGACAACTCTCACAGAATGGTATCTTGATGTGTCAACATGCATTCAGATCTTAGCATATTAAGAATGATTTACAAAGAAGCAGTGTCAAACCATATTGATCAAATTTTAGTGTTCCTAGATTTAATTATGTTTTTTCCCCCTCATCTGCTTTATAGGGAACAATGCTTTGGGTAGGTTTAAAAAAAAACCAAACATCTATCACCCCAAGTAAGAACCTAAATAAATTCTTATACTAAATGCATCAGAAGCAGATTTTTATAGCATCTTTGCTTTCCTGGGACATAATCATGTCTAATCTGCAATAACAGAGGAGTGATAGATATGCACACAGAGGTGGTTAGATGATCGGTAATTGATTGTTTTCTTCTTAAAGAGCAAACTTCTTGTATTCCAAAATGTGAGAGTGCTTTCCTTTTATGGGGTCAGCATTGATTGTACATAAAACATGTGATAGAAGGTGTCTGGAAATGGTAATTAAAATTGTAGAGTTTCAAAAGTGAGCATTGATTATATTTCAGGGTCATACCTCTCAGTTAAAAGTTAAAGAGTAAACAACAGTCATTCAGCTGGAATGCTCCGGGGCTTTTGCATCAGGACAAGGAGAGGACTTGAAATGACAATTTTAGTCCTACCTTTGTAATGTTCTAGTGAGAAGTAGAACAGTACAGGTTAATTACATTTTAGAGAGGAACTTACCTGGTTTCCTCCTTTTCAACTCCCACTAGCAGCTTTTTAGTCATTAAAGCCCTTAATGAAGTACTTATTACTTCCTGTGAAACATGGCGTAGGTGCCCAAAGGGAAGTCTCTAGGGCTTAGAAATGTCTGTAGGCAGGGAAAGAGGACCATGAGGAGTCATACTGCTTAAATGACAAAAGTTAGCCTCAGATATTGTACAAGTGGGGTATTTCAACACACTGAGGATCAGAAGAAAGGCGTGTCTTCTAGACTATTTTCTTAAAGAAGAAGAAAGAAATTTTATGGTTTCTTCCAATTTCACCAAGCCAATAAAAGCTAAGGCTTACAGTGGAGAAATGCAAGAAGTCCTATTTGCAGCACAGCTCTACAGTTGCCATCGCAAGGTTGTTGGCTTCCTGTAATTTTGTCCAGATTGGGATGTCATCCAGACACCGCCCTCCTGACACAGGCGATGAGGGATCCACACATCTCATGGAGCAGCCACATCAGCTGGAAGTGCGCACAGTTGCCTGGTGCAGGTTGAAAGAGAGACACATCTGGGCTGCACCTTTGGCTTGTCTCAACGTGCTGTTATTTTGGCAGCTTGCAGTGTTAATGCCAATTAGTGTAAAAATATACTTCAAATGAGGTTGAAAGCCAGTATGTTCAAGGCAGCCTAACTGTGTTGGAAATAACCCTCAGTTACGATGGTGCCCTTGTCTTTTAAAGGCAAAAGAGCAGTTCCTAGGGACTTGGTGTTGCACTTCTCTTTCTGCAGGCAGAAGTTGTTCCTGAAGCACTTTCTTGCGTTATGTGCTATATGCACAAATGTGACAAAGTGACTTCCCCTGGAGCCGCTAGGATACTGCTGTAAGTTTCCACAACAGTTGGCGTAAAACTAAATGAATCCAAAACCCTTCCAGTGTTGTGCAGTGTGTGGAAGCAGGTTTCTTTTGTAAGCCCTCATCCTTTAAGACACAAACCAGACAGTAACTAATAGAGGTTAGAAAGAACTTTCTCCAAAGGGTAGCTTATTCTGCAGTTCTCCAGCATGGATTTTTTTTAATGCTTCTTTAAGAAGCACTTTGTATTAGCTCTTAAAAGGAGAGGATAGGGTATCTGATAGCTCACTGATGCTTGCATATCTCTTCGATACGAATTGAAGCCAGAGAACCTTGGTTCCAGTTATGGTCCATTCTTCTGGCTTGCTCCCATCATTGGATGAAATGCTCTAGTGAGTTGAATAAAGCACAGTTTGGTTCACAGCGGAAGTACAGACTGTGCTTTTTGTCTTGGACTTTTTCATGGGAGCTTAGATGGCCTGCCTGAAGCAGGAAGGTGCCACCAAAACCCTGTCACTTAACAAAGGCAGGAAATTAATTGGGTGAAACATGTCCAGATGATTGTTACAGGATTGTATGCCCTGCTATACCTGTTAACATGTATGCACTTATTCTGCAGCGAAGGTGAGAGCGTACAAGTAACTTAGCACTCAATAAATTCATACAATCATAGAATGGTTTAGGTTGGAAGGGACCTTAGAGATCACCTAGTTCCAACCCCCCTGCCATGGGCAGGGACACCTCCCACCAGACCAGGTTGCTCAAAGCCC
>JAOXNO010000052.1:48435459-48458273 GCA_028565335.1 Limnodromus scolopaceus
CCACCCCCCCCCCCCACCCCCAAAGGGGAATGCAGCCTTCAATCACACTACTGGCAGGATGGAGTTTATTTGTAAGGTCAAGATCTACTTACAAGTAATAGCACTTCCCATGGGGAAAAACACTAACGCAATTTGTGAAAGTTATTTTACTTGATGGTCAAATAAACTGAATAGCACATTAAGCACAGGGTACCTGGCTGTGATGTGACACACGCAGCAGCATTTAGGCAGAACGCTTTGTTCTTCTTACAAATGAGTTGATGGACTTTCATGTGGATGTTTGACTTCTGAAATCATAGCTCCAGTATTCTAAAAGATAAAGAAATGAAATTGTAGGGTAAAAGAACAAACCCAAACCAGCTCCAAAAATATGGGAAACATGGCAGCAGAAGTGTCTGCTCAGGGAAGATTATATCCCTTCAAATTGCCAGAGCCTCTTTAGCAGCTACTTCGCATTGTGGGTTTATCTGGCAGAAGGAAGATGACAGGGTTGCCAGCCTGCCTAATGATCTTCATCTAACATTTACCTTATTGAGAGGGGAATAATTCTGTTAAATTAACATCCTAGCATATTTGCTGTCCAGCTAGTTGATGAATTAAATAGCCTGAAGAAAATGTTTTATGACTCGTTTATCCATAAAAATTGCTGAATTCTTCACACAAAAGGGAATGACTTTTCAGTGGTTGTGTGCTGTGATGCCCTACACCCCTTGTCTGTAAAAAGAAAAAATACGTAGACATATTTATATATAAAAGTCGTAACTTTGACAAAAGCTGTGTGTCTTTGGGAGGTGGGAGGGCGCAGGGGCAGACACTGCTCTTGGAGGGACGCCGGCTCGTGCCAGCAGTGGTGCTTTGCCGCATGGCGTGTGCCTCCTGCTCGGAGGAAGCGCGGACCGTTAATGACAGCCTACGAGTCTGTGACACTGGGATCACTCCATCAATCAAATGTGGCACCTTGTGCCAGCCCAGCCAGCTGTCCTCTTCCATCAGTGTCCGAAAGTGCCGCACCAAAGGCCGCAGGTGCCAGCTGCCATCCTCAAATAACCACTGGACCTGCCCCAGGATAAGGGCATTTAGGGAACCTGTTTAGATTGAATTTTCTGCCTTGACAGTCCCTTTTGAGTTTCAGTTTAGAAAAGGAGAATAAACAAATTATAAGCTAATAAAGAAAGCAGTGCATCTATAACAAGGAATCCAAGCCGGGGGCTTTGTGCTTATCTCTTGTAGACCCATTGTGAGGCATCACCATAAGTGCCTGTGACAGCAGGAGATGTTGCTGAGGATGCAGTTGACACGTTGTGCTTGGTTTGACTGAAACTTGTAATGTCACACTGGTCTTCACTGTGCTTCACAGATCCACCAACCCACTGAGATTTTACATTGCTTCTGTAACCGCGTGTTGGGCTTGTCAAAGAGGTCGAGAAGAAGACGACTTAATTTTATGAGAAAATATGTTATGAACATGCTTATGAGAATGTTCCATGAGCAAATTTGCTTTCTTTCAGTCATTTCCATTGAGAAATATACACCAGGCAGATGTGGAGAGCTTGTTTGTGAGTCCTAGCTAAGGTTCTGGTGCTGCTGTACCTCCTGAAAGCCTCCATTTCTGGGAGGCCCGTGACTTAGGGGTGAACCAGTGGTTTTCAGATCGTAGTCAGGGACACCTCTGCATCCTGAAGTCTTGAGGATCCAAAGCTATCAGAGCTTGAGGAGCTTGCAGGTACAAAAGCCTTGGGCAGGAGGGAGATATGGACAGTCAGGCTTTTAGAGTGGCAGCCTGTGTTTTGATGCAGAAAAGGTTCCTTCTGCTGCTGTGGCCCCCAGATTGATACGTGATAGACGATATAAAACGTCTTCAAAGAGGGTTTACTGCTGTTTTGGACTGTAGTGCTTCTGAGGGCAGCAGGTTGCCCTCGTATGTCTATATGGAATTTTTCTCTACTATTATCATCACTAGGTTCTTGTCCTCACTTGATGCTTTCTAGGCTGCTCATTCTTATTCTCCAGCATGTTTGAGTTTTCTATTATTTGCTTTCTGAGTGCAATCGCTTGCAATTTTCCAGGTTGAAAAAAATGAAGCTCCTTTGAAAAAAAATAAATAAAAATGTAATGGAATATCCCCAGGTTGAAACAGGCCCTGAGCACGGCTGATGGCATAGGGCCTTTAATTTAGTAAACGTCAGTGGTTTGATGTCAATTCAACATGACTGGTGATTGCCTGCATCGTGTTACTGCTGGGGCTGAAAGGGCTGTTTACCTTTGGAAGACAGAAAGCTCAGCTGAGCAACACGCAGAGCAATCTCCTCTGACCTGCTAATAATTTTTTCCCAAAAGATTCCCCAGTTGCTGAGGAGCATAAACCCCTGGGGGAAAAAAACCTTATCTTTGCGCATATGCTTGTTTATGTATCTGTTACAAATAGGTCCAACCACAAAAATGGCGTTTGGGGCTAAAATTGCAAAAGAACACTTTCTATCAGGCATTTTCTTTGCTGCAAAGTGATTCTTAATTTGACCAGCGGAAGACACTTGTTCTTCAAGAGATTCTCTCACGTTTCTCGTCCTAGCTCAGCCCGGCACTGAAATCTTAGTAGTGTGGGCAGCCCTGTATGAGTTGAAGAGCAATGGTTCAAAAAGAAAAAAAGCCATCTGGTTCTCATTAATTTGCTGAAAGGATCAGAACGTTTTCGAAGAGAGACCATGCTGTGTGTAGGGAAAGTAGAGGCAGGGGCTCTTCCCTTTATGCTAACAGCGCGGTGCACGTGGATGCAGACTCACCTGCCAAAGAACGATCGTGTTTCTAAAAATGAATTTGGGGTTCAAGGTCCTTAGATAACATCAGGGTTGATGGTCTTTTATGCACAGACCACATTGCGGGCAGTGGCGATATTGGCTTCCTCCCACTGCCATGGGAGTGATTATGGAGTGAATACTTTTTTTTTTTTTTTTTAATGTTGAAAAGACAGCTAGGATCTTGCATACTCTTTGAAGAATTAGGTTAATAGTTTTTAAAAAACCCACCATTTCTAGAGTTGCACGCCTACAAGTTGTACCGCTTAAACCGAGACGCGCGTACATTAAGTTTTGGTTGCTGGAGCGGCAGCCCCTAAATGGGAGATTTATCACGCATGGCTGTATTCCTGATGTGCTGCCTTTCTTTTAACATTTGGCCTTTAGGCCTTGTCTTTTGGGATTTTGGGGGTACAGAGCAAAATTTGTTGAAGTACTCGGGTGGATGCTCTCGTTCGCAGCCTGAGCGGTTTCCAGGCTCCTGCGGTCCTACGTGGCCCATCTGCTGCTGGTGCGACGTTAATGTACATGACTTGCATTCCACCCGCTGCTGCTGGTGAATCCATCGCAGAGATTACCAGCTCGCTAAAGATGATTTTTATAGACTCTGCAGCTGGTTTGTTTAAAACTAGATTACTGTCACATTTAGAAACATTTAGCACCACTGGACCAATGAGGAATAATAATTTAAAGAGGCTGACTAGATTTAATCAGTTTTTTAGGAGATGAGACTTAATCAAACATAAGAGGTTGAGAAGGCTGATAGAGCTAATGAATTTGAATATGTAATACGGGGCCTGTCTGAACCGTGGCACATTTTATCTGGCCGTGGTTGGTTCATAATAATGAAGCGCTTGCAAAAGTTATGAAGTCAGTAGGTATAAAATCCTTTGTGCAAGGAGCCTCGGCACTGGGGGGAGGAAATTACCTGAACTGAAACTTGAAGTAGACATTGCATGAGATTTCTTTCAATGTAAGAGTTCAAAGAGTTAATTTTCAAGCCATTTTCATAACACATAAGAGAAGAAAATTGGAAAATTACTTTGAAGAAGAAAGATACTCTTGTGAGCTGTGCACTGAGGCAGGTCTCTGGGTGGCTGCTCTCGGTGTAGACCTCCAGCATGTACTTAACAGACAGCCCTGGGCAGGTCTTTTAACTTCCCTGACCGTCAGTTCCCCATCCATATAATGGTTATGCTGAACCTTTCCTACTTCTTTTTTTGGTCTATTTTGTGTGCTATTGTTATAGCTAGGGAAGTGTTGTCTTTATAAAAAAAGGCCAACTGAGGTAGATGCTGTGCAAATGCACGCTACAGCAATCTGTGCCTTGATATTACCAGTCTAAGTGAACTGTATTGTATTGCTTCCACCTTTAAACCTTCCCCCAAGCCCCAAAAACACAACATGCCCCTAGTACCTCCATTTTTTGATCTTACTTAAGGAGGGAATAGTCTTAAGGTCAGAGTTTGTGTGATGAGTAATCTCTTTTGTATTTTATAATTTGGGACAATGCTTCTAAGTGAACAGAAAACCCCAACTGTGTAAGTTCATCATGTGAAATCCATGCTTATGTAGTAGGAGCCTCACCCATCTCTTAATGTTTTCGGCGGGAGCAGAATTCAGCCTGTGTTTTCTTCAGCAAGGCAGCAGTTGTAACTATTTTTCTGTTTCTACTGAATTGACTGGGGGAGATGCTGCTCTTTGCCCACCTCCTCCTAGTGGTGCTGGCAGAGCTTTGCTGGGCTTTGGCGGGAGTTTCGTCTCACACCTCTCTCTGAAGAGAAGCTGATACGACAACAGATGGACCAAACCCTGAGAGGTCGTTTTAAAAAATTCAAAATTTAGGGTGCCTGAGATGTTTTTGCCCCCTCTAAACCCTCTTTCAGCTGAAGCAGCTGGTGTGGGAATAAAAGGTAGCTCCTTCCTCCTGCCTCATTCAGGTCAGGTCCTTCACTCTGCTAGAAGAAGGGATAAACTCTATTAACTGTTGACACCAAGGTCCCCTGTAAAAGACAAATAAGCCATAGGAGTTCGATGAGGGGAATTGGGTTGGGATAGGGATTTTTAATCAGCATCAGGCCTGGCAGTGAGCTAACACCACAACCATCTGAATGATTGAGAGTCCTGAAAAGATGAAATATTCAGTAAATGCCAAGTTTTGTGTAATACTGTATCGGTTGCTGGAGCTGTGGCTTTGTTCCCTTTTCTCAACCAAGATCAGAAATGCCTTGCTCTATTCTGGCTTTTGATATGCTTTTGTTATAGTACTCAGTAATGATGGGGCTGCACGGTGACTTTCTTTAAATCGTTGTGCTTACATGACAGGCTTGGTTGCCAAAAGCAGCATCAGGACTTCTACAGCATTGTTTTGTTGTTATTGCATGAATATTGTGAAGCTCTACTTGAAATTAAATCTTTATTATGCCATACACTGTTGAAGACTGTCCCTTTTGCATATTTCCATTCAAGTTGACCATGGCCATTGTGAATCAGGAAAGGAGATGTGGCATCACTGCCTTCTACCTGCAGATTTGAGATGCAGAATGATCCATGAGCAGCATAGGTTCAATGAGGTGTTTGCAGAAAAACCAAACAGCTTAGCTTTAGCCAACAAAACCTGCCTAGTCATATTTCCTTTTAATATTCCCTCTTAGATGTCAGAAATAAAGGCACCTCCAGATGCAATGGAATCCCTTTGTATTAGACTTCTGTCATAAGATATAATGAAATGCGCAGTAGACACGGTGGTCTTTCTCCACTGACTCCAGAAGAAGCCTCAACAATCGCTTTGAAAAGATGACTCTCCTGTAGGTGGGTGAGGGTGAGTGGGATGAGCCCCATTTCAAGTAGAATAGAGCGACTCCAATTTCCTTCCGAGTTCCGGGTAACCACCATGCTCCTTTCCTGTGCTCCGACAATGTAACAACATGCACATTTTATTATGAAAATTGTTCAAACCCCAGGGGTGTTGTCAGAACTTCCAGAGTCTTACCACTTAAGTCATAGTTTCCTCTCCAAAATGCCTGATTTTAGCCCTACTGAGTATTTTGCATCTGCAACATAGGAAGGTGCCAATTGTGTCAGTGTCATTTTGCTAAAAGTAGTGCACAGTCCTGTTCATTTGTGGTTTTCTTCATGTTTCTAATAGCGGGTAGCATGCCGAGCTAATTAATGGGCTATGGGAAGAAGTCACTGATGAGTACAGACTGAATATCTTCAGATGAAAAAGCTACGAGTTTCCTGTTGAGTTTAAAGAACAGCCCTACTGAAGCTTTGATGCTCAACCAGATGCAGTGTGTAGAAGCAACCAAATCAAGGGTTAGAGGGATGAAATTAGTTGAGTTGTCTCTTATTTTCTATGTATACACTCCTAGAAATGACTATTACCTGGTGGGTAGCTAATCTAAATGCAGGGGTGCTTACTTTTTGCTCCCTAATTATACGGGTTGATACAACAACTTTCATTAGCTCATTTAAGGTTTTCCTGAAGTGGGCAAACAGATTGAGATCTTGTATTTTCAGCGTATCAAGTTGTTTTGATGCCCAGCAATGTAGAAATTAAGCAGGGAGAACTGAAGAGCCATTCTCAAATGGGGTTCTTAATAGTAATACACTTAAAGAGTTCAGACATTTTTAGCTGTTTTCCTTTCGTATGGGGAATATCAGTGTAGCTGGAATGGTTGTTGACGAAGAATCTCAGCATTGTATTGTTGATGCTCAAGGCGGTAGTTTTTCTTTTTAAAATGAGATAAAATAGAAGTATAAACAAATGTGAAATGCAGGAAGGAGCTACTAACCCATTTCTGGTTATACTGGTTTTCTGCTTGGAGGGTAGATTGGGTAGCACAGAATGGGACTCGAGATCACTTGCTTGTCCTGCTGATTTGGGGTTCAAGCAGAGCTGGTTGAACAGGAGTGGTTTATGATTAGATACACATTTTATCAATAAGAATATTTCTTCTTATCCTGAACAGAGGGGCATTCCTCCAATGTACAGTCACTGAGATACAACATGTCCCTGTTGCACATCCATTTCATGAACATTAGACTTGGGTGACCTTGATCTTTTCCACCAGGTCTAGCCTATGACAATTGTCTGCCTTTTCTTCATAGGGAATCCCAGGCTTTTTTGCGTTGAAAACTTTAGTTGTGCAGGTATTTCAGCCTGGCACAGTTCCTCCGTCTACCTGTCTGCCCAAATCCTTGCCCTGGTGCAGGGAAAGGAGGCCTATGAGGAGCAGGAAGCTGGAGAGAAAAGATGGAAAGGTTTTAATCTTCAGGGCGAGTTTATACCATTGCAAAGACTTCCTGAAACTACTGCTTTGGCACTTATTCCAGTCATCGAACGTGGAAGGAGATCCTGAATTGGATGTACAGTGTCTTCCTAATTTCAGTATATAAAGTTGATGTAGTAGCATGGTTTAGTACTGAACGAAGGAGAACATCAATGTTACTCTTTACAAACCTCAATTTTGATATTTGCATGAATTTGTACTCTAAAGAACTTTCCACCAAGATAGCAAGTGGCCTCATCATTTGCCACATAGGATGAGAAAGACTTGCTGTTGGATGCCATTCAGCTGCGGGGTTTTGAGCTAATACTAGATTTCTCCTTCTGGGAGAATGTTTTTGCTGTACTTCCTTCATTGACTAGTCATTATAGATGTCTCCATCTTCCCCCTACTCCCTCCTTGACTTTTTGGGAAGGTCATATGCCTGGGATTTACAGCTTTTTTTGGTATACGGTGAGTGTTGTAGCAAAGATGAATAGGAAGGGAAGCTCTTGTATGTTCCTCTGCCTGGAAACTTACTCAAGGTTAGAAATCTCAGGTGACTTTTATTGTTACCTTTTCTGACAACAGCCTCTCAATATGAAATATGAACTGAAATATAAACCCTCAGAAGAGTGGCAACTAGTGGGAGATAGAACTGAAAGGACTGGCATGGAGATACAAATTGCTTATTGTTTATAGTATTTGTCTACTTAAAGCCCACTTCTCCCTTGAGAGCCTGGCTTACTTAAAGAAGAATTGCTACACTCTGAGAGAAGTTTCCTGTATCATAACAGTGTTATAGAAACATGTTGTGAAACCAGCTGCCATGAAATTGAATTACAGGTGTTGTATTCTTCACTGCTTAAATTGCTCTATTATATCACAGGCCTCATCGTTTTGTTTTGAACAAATAACTGCAATTTAGTAGGAGCCTAAGAGATGACGGTATAAGCAGTCAGGGGTTGTTTAAGGCTTCCCTAATGATGGAAAATTGTTCTTATCCATCTAGAGTGTGTTGTCTTTGTCAAAATGCATGTGCAGTGAATGGAAAACTGTTTCCTCATGGCATCTTTTTCCTAAGTTTAGTTTTATATTTTTCAATATGTGAAACAGTCCCCTGTAGGTTTTATACTAGTCAAAGCAATATGGTCATTCATATTTAACTTTGACACAGCTCCGATACATCAAATTATGGCACTGGATGTAGTCAGGTATTTCAGTTCCTTCACTTTCAATTTGCTGGAATTATGCAGGTGGTTGCTCAACCTAAAACTTCTCAGGTTTTCATGGTATAAGATCTTAAAAGATCCTTCAGGAAATATTTAAAAATAACTCTCAGCGCAGAAAGCAATTTTTGTTTTAGGCCAGAATTTAAAACTATTTTGTCTGGGTTGAGATTCCTGATTGCTGCTGTGTGTGTGCCCCCCCACCCCACCCTGTGCTCCGTTCTCTCCATCCCACTCCTGCCCACCTTCCAGAGTAGCCTTTTCTCTGATGTACTTGGCAGTTTACCCTGGAGTTTAATGCATGCAAATCACCACAGTTGGCTTGGAAACAGTGTATTTCCCACAGAAAAGGGATGCTTGCAAGAACCTTGGACTTGAAAATGAACCTTGCTTCCCCTACTACCTGTCCAGGTCTGTATTATGCTACAAAAGACAGAGTATACTGAAATTCAGAAAGAGAACCTGCTGTATCACAGGGCTCAGAACAAGCTTTATTAGTATCTTATATTCCACCCTGTTACTAGTTTGAGAAGGTGTTATGTGTGTGTCTTCCTCTAATGTCACAGATTTCACAGAAAAAATGAATCTAGGAAGGATAGCAAGAGCTCTGTTTTGTCCATCATCTTGCATGAAGGCAGGGCCCGTTCTTCCAGGTCCTGGTTTATTCTTGACAGATGGCTGTCTAACTTGTTCTTAAAATTCCTCAGTGATCAAGATTTGCTTACTTGCTTGGAAGTGTCATTTGTGGAAAGGCAATTAAATCTGCTTCAATGATCTTGCTTTGCCAGTGTTCTACTAGCAATTAGGATTGGTTTCCTTGCTTGTTTGAGGGTTTGTTTTTTTTTTTATGTGCAGCCTTTTTGTGTGTGAGTTTTTTGATTAGTAATAGCTGCTTGACTTTTTTTATTTTTTCCTTTCCTCTCCTGGTTTGAAATATGATTTATCTGCTTTTAGCCTGTGTATGTGTCAGGCTTCTTATGCTCTGCCCACTGGATTGGATGTAGTATGCAAGTCCCCTTAAATTTCAGAAATTTCCATTTCATGGCAATCTTTAAGAAACAAAAAAAAAACCACCAGGAGGGGGCATTTTTTGGAGTGAACTCTTTTGAATGCATATTTTTGCTGATAAACCTTACATAGGTACTTTTACTAAATTCTTTCCTCTTGTCGCTCCTGGTGAGATGTGAGAAGCTAAAAGTGCTTCACAAAGTTCTGTGAAAAATTAATGTGTACTGTAACTTACAAGCTGTATTGCTGAAGGGCATTTAAATGTTATGGTTTTGTTTTCTGCAAATTCTATTTTTAGAGAAACCAAGTATCTAGTAAGGACTATTTTAGAAATTCAGTGAAGTGCTGCTGATACTAAAGGAAGAGAGGAGAAACGAGGGGCATACACTGCACAGCTTAATGAGGGCACATAAGCCTAACGATGCAAAATTGCAAATTGCCCAAATTACAGAGCACTGTCCCTTGCATTCAGACCTGGTTTTAGCACTCTCGGGGCAGCTCCACATCAGGACTCAGCTGGGCAATGTCTGGTGGCTGTTGCCAGTCACAGCATCCGCAGAGCCTCTGCCGGACTCCAGCCAGCGCTGGCACAGGATGAGTTGGTACCACACGCTGATAGAAACCTGTTCAGGCTCTGAACTGTGCTGCTGGATGGAGCTGCTGTGGGGCAAGCCAGGGAATAAACTTGTGGGATACTGGGGAAAGGACTGAGACTGCGGTGTTACACCACAGATACAGGTTCTTGTGCCTCAGGCACCCTTGATTGTCTGCTCTTGGAGGCAAAGTGGGGCAGAAATGATGATTCAGCTTCACTGGTACGTTAGGGAGATGTTCTCCGGGCTTCGGCTTGCAGCCAGGGAAGTGTTTGGAGCAGCTGCTGGGCCTGGGGGGTAAGTGTTCTCACCTGGGTAAAGTGACAGTTTGGGACAAAAAAAACTAGAGCCCAGGGTTGGGGGTCACAGAAAGTTAAAAAGGCACTTTTAAAAAGGAGTGTTTACTTTCTCACTGCCTGCTCTTCCTGACCCATAGAAGCTGTCAACAGTGGTGTGAAGTCTATAAACTGTTAATGCAGCTCTAGCCAGAGCAATGAACTATAACCAGAAATTTGAGGAATGTTTGGTTTTTTTCCTTGACTTTTACCAAGAATTCAAGCTAAAGTGTAAAAATGCATTTTTTCTCACTGGTGTCACTTTCTACTCCTAAAATCCATCCATACAAACGTCTGTCTTACCTTTGGGATGCTGGTTGTTCCTCTTCCTTCAGCTCGTTCAGGTCAAGGATGAGATAGCAGCCTTAGCTTTGGTTCTATCTGTTTCTCTAATAGCGAGATACCTGATAGTCTGGTGCAGCCTGTGTACCTTGGAGATGTGATAGCCAGATATTTCTTCTGTTGATGGCTGACTATTCATCTTAGTAAACTGGGGTAATTCAGGGGAAGTGTTAGGTTTCTTTTTCCCTTAGAAAAGAACAAAACATTTTGCATTGAATGCAAAATCATTTGAGATAAGTGATCGGATTACTCAGTCAATGCAGAATAAAAACTGGGAGAGATGTAATTCATTGTTGTTTTTTTTTTTTTTCAGGCTGCTGACATGATGTGAGAGTTGCTAATGCAGTATGAAGTACAAATGATATGCAAAATTCCCTGATAACTACCTGGGAATTCTCATTCCATCAGCAACTTTTGTGTTATCATAAATGAGACAGCTTGAAAGGCACTTGTTGCGTTTTGTATTGCATGCATAAGTCATTTGCACTTCAAATGAACTGGCCTAGATTATTTTTGATGTTTTTTTCTGCATGGCTTTCATAAGCAATGGAACAATGCTGAATTACTACTCTCTTTCACTTTTAACAATTCAAGAACCACAAGGTAAGGGCAACATGACAGATGAGCACCTTGGTGCAAGCTGCTTAGCAATTGGGATCGTAAAAGCTATGTTTCAGAGAGTCAGATCGGGATGTCTGGTCACCTTTGAAAATTGTTGAATGTCTAGATTTTAATTGTGATATGTCTTTGTTTTGATTACAGCTGATACTTCTGTAATAAATAGAATCGTAGAATGGTCCGGGCTGGAAGGGACCTCCAAAGGTTGTCTAGTCCTACCTCCCCGCAGCCAGCAGGGACACCCCCAACTAGACCAGGTTGCCCAGGGTCTTGTTGAGCCTCACCTTGAATATCTCCAGGGAAGGGGCCTCAACCACCTCCCTGGGCAACCTGTTCCAGTGCTCCACCACCCTCATAGTAAACAACTTGTTCCTAATATCCAATCTAAATCTGCTTTTCTTCAGTTTAAACCCATTTCCCCTTGTCCTGTCACTCCAGGCCTTTGTAAACAGACTCTCCCCAGCCTTTCTGTAGGCCCCCTTCAGGTACTGGAAGGCCGCTATTAGGTCTCCCCTGTAGAGAATTACTGAATCAGTACAGTGTGAAATGTGTTTCTTCATCTCTTGGGACCCCCAGGCTCAACCCCAGTGGCCAGTTTCTGTCTGTGGTGCTCAAAGAAGGGTCAGGGGAGGCAGGAGGAGCCCAGGTTCCTTTATGGGCTCCAGAGAGCACTGAGGTTGTTGTTGCACACCAAGGAGATACAGGTGTGGTCACATCCAGTGTCCTTCCTTCATGAGTGGTGGTAGGTTGCTGGATCCATGCTGTCCTTTGCTGTGCCAGGACTGTCCCCCTGCCCGTTCCCAGACAGCAGGCAGGGGTTGCTGGCAAGTGTGCTGGACAGGAGCCTGGCTGTGCTGGTGTTGTCTGGTGTGGATTGCACAAACCTCATCTCCTGTGTTATCCCACAGAGCCTGGTTTTCTTCCATATTTCTGTGGTGGCTTGGGCACATTCATCCTGACCTTCACTCAGGTCTACTTTGGACCCCCATACAATGATCCTGAGCTTATATTCCTTAATACTTTCAGGTCAGGTTGCCTGAAGCAATGAGGGAGCTACGTTGCAGTCCATCACGGTGGTGCTTGCTGTAGCAGAAGCTGAAGGGCAAGTGTTGGATGGCATGAGGTGAGCAGGCCCTCCCCAGGTAGCGGCGGTCTTTATCGTCGTCTCCCTCCATAGTCTGCTGCAGGGTCTGTTTCAGACAAACACTATCACAGCAACATCCAGGTAGAGCTTTCTGGAAATCGGTTGTTCCCCCCAGCGTACTGGAAGGAAGTGGCGGTGCATCCAGCGTTGAGTGCTCAGAGGCCATGAGCTTGGGAGCGAAGCTGAGAGTGAATCATATCGATAAGGCGCAGAGTTTGGTCCTCATCCAGGAGGTGAAATAAAGCTAATGGAGGCTCTCCAGGGCTTGATTCTCAGCTGTTGTAAATCAGCGCAGTGCAGTATAACTAAGGTTGAAGATCTGACCACATGACTTTTATCTTTGCAGCGTACAACAGATGATTAAGTACAAATGCATGTTGAGGTGATGTGGGCAGTATGTAAGGAGGAAGCAGGAATGTGCCTAAAAGCCTCCTAATCTACAGTTTGTTCAATCCATGCCATTTATCTCTCCATCGCCATGCCAGTATCTCTGTATTAATTTGGAAAGCTCTCCTTGCTGAATATGATGAACGTATAGGAGTCCAGAAGGGCTGGCAATGCTCATGATTTCTGTGTTAAAAATAATTATCCAGTTTCTAGACCAGGTGCAATCCTGGAAAGCATGAGAACAGCCTGGGATGTATGTTCATGGTGCTAGGAGAGGTCAGCGGGAGGTAGATGCTCACAAACTAATTGGACTTCTGGGATTCTTTTTTAAGGAGTGCCTTCATATAAAACAATGTACGTACCCAGGACACAGTTGCTGCTCAGTCAGTTGTTTCCTAAACTGACAGTTGTTTTAAGATAAGAGATGTTTTTATTTCACTGAAGCCCTTTTTCTCCGAGTCCAAAAGAGCCTGAAAAATATTATCTCATGAAAAAAATACCTTTGGTGTGTGTGTGAAAAAGATGAGTGCATTCTGCAGTGCTGGCAGGGTCGCTATGCGTGCCTCAAGTCTCCTTTCTGAATGCTGTTTATGAAGGAGAAAAACTGGCTTGAAATGCAAAGGATGCGAGTGGCTGTGGGTTTTATCTAACACGGTACAAAGTGGCCCATCGTGAATTGAGTGAGGTGTTGCTACCTGGGGGGAGGCACTTCATCTTCCCTGTGTGGCTGGAATGATATAAATGTTATGTGTTGACTTCTAATGAATATTCATCAGTTGTGTGTATGTGGAGGGCTTCGTAGCCTGTCATTAAAGCCTTATCTTATGTATTAGGGAGAGAAGGTGGCTCCTGCGTTTGGTGTCTGATGTTAGGCAGGGCAAAATACCTTCGCCTGCGAGCCTGGAAGGGCTAAGGCTTGCTGGGAAGTGAAAGAGAGCTCTGCACTGTTCAGAGAATACCAAACAGGGAGTGTCCAAGGTCAAGCAAACATAGGAAAATAAAAAAGAATACTGAGTAGGCAGTAAATATTGTACTTAGGAGGCTTTTCTTCTTATCCTATAAATTTATGGCCTCAGTGCCTGCAGTTTCCATCTCGCATCGCTGTTTTTCTGGATCTGCCCAGGTGGTTGTGTCCTGACTTCTTTTATTGTTTATAATACTTGCATGCCAGCGGAGTATAAATATCATTGTGTGGCACCTTTTAAAGCACCCCAAAAGTTGCTGGTTATTTCCCCCTCTGGTGGTGTTACGCATTCCCGTACTCTGATGGTCTCTGCTTACCTGTAAAAGGCCCTTCATGCTTCCCAGCGCCCTTCCATAAACATTTGGAGCTTCTATCCTGGAGATGTCCAGAGACTTTTAGGTCCTGCCATCTTAGGCTATGCTCTCCTTTTTGGCAGCGAAGTGCTGACCGGTACAGCGTGGATCCTGCTGCTGCTGCCTCTTTTATTGGGACTTAGCTGTGTATGTCTTGGTCCAGCCTGAACTACTTTCACTGAATTTTCACTGAATTTTCACTGAATTTTCACTGAATTTTCACTGAATTTTCACTGAATTTTCACTGAATTTTTGGAGTTGGAAGGGACCATAGAGATCATCTAGTCCAACTCCCCTGCTGAAGCAGGATTGCCTAGAACTAGAAAGGCACCTACTTGTCTAGGTATCCCGTACAATGGGTGGGTAGAGGTGGCTATGGATGCTGTGTATGTTGAACACCATCTCTCTTCTCACTTTTGCTTGGGTAGGACAAATGTATACTGGTTGCAGTACTGCAATTGTTTAAAGCTTGTATAGTTGGAATCTTTTTGTCCACCTAACTTGAATGGAAATAAGCTGGTTTACTGCACTAAAAATCTTCATTTGCCTCAGAGCTATAGTTAATGAAGACCTTTTCACTGTGGCAAACTTACAGGGTAGAGCACTTGTGGAAAGGGGGGGTTGGTTCCTCAGAGCTGCAGGGCTTCCGCAGAGGTTTCCCATGGGGGAAACGACTCCAACACCAAGGGGTCCCTACCCTTCCCTGCCAGGTGAAGTGGTGTTTAATTGGCTTCACCTTCTCTAAAGCAAAATACAGATTAAATTTAAGCCAAAAAGTCCATCTTGAAACAAGATTGCTCCACTGAACACTCCCATGTCCTCGCTCAATGCAGTATCACAGTGTTCTTGTTACGGTGCGGGGAGGTGCTGTAGTGAAGAAAGGAAGAATATAAAGCAAATTGCCTCCATAAAGCAGTTACTGAGGTGGATGAGCCAGATTTGTCTTGTCGTGCTTGGCCTGTTTATTGCAATAGGTTTTGCCTGTGACATTGTTTGCAGGGTGACTTTACATCCCAGCTGATTGCTCTCTCTCTTTTCCTAATACCTTGTGTTTGGATAAAAATGCTCTTTTCTTCTTTTTTCTTCTTTGGATTAACAGCAAATCACTGTTTCTTTGGTGGGTGATAGAGTAGGTTTTAATTTTCCATGCTGAAAATCACCCAGCAGCTGTTTAAATGAAAAATCTGTTTTGTAAGAAAAACAGAACAAAACAAAAATTACCGGTAACTGAAAAGTACTCACAGCATCTGTTGTTTAACTGTATCGATGTTGCAATTAACAACAAATCGTAAAAACATATCAGCATTCAAGTCCGTTAATTTTATTTCTTTTTTGATTATATTACTTTATTATTCATTCAAGTGGGTTTTGCAAAAGTACAAATTGACACTAATAATAGTTAATAAAGGAGTAGCCAACTATATAAGCTTATTATAATACTCTGTGAAGTCTATCAGAGATGTAAAATTTTTCTTAAAGTAAACACAGAAATTGACACAAAATTATAGCACTTCCAGGAAAAATGTATATGAGCATTGATTACTCACACCTGTTCACGTAAAGCTTAATTGCTCATGGGTTTGTGTTCGAATGCTTCATATCTCACTCCTGTTGTGCTATTCGGTTTGGGATCTGTGTATTATTATTTTCATATTCCTCGCTCACATGTTGCTGGAGAGATGCAGAGGTGTTGCCCAGCATGCAGACATACACTCTTTGAGTTATTACGGTGCAGTATCGTATCAGCCTCTGATTTTAGTTTTAAACCTGTTTGAGTAGTGTAAACCGGTCTAAGGTTGGCTTAAATGAGCGAGTGATGCTGCTCCTCCTGCACGTCCCCAACCCGCTCACCCTGTGGGCACACGGGTCTGTGTAGTCTCTTCAGTGCCCACACAGCCTCTGGCAGTAACTTAGCTAATTAGCTTAAATATAACACCTGAGCTTAGATGAACTCCTGAGCACAGATAAGTGTCTGAGGCTCCCAGATTTTACCCTGCGGTCCAACATCAGTGTGGGCAAGGTCTGGCTGACTGTAATTTTTCTAATTTGTAAAGCAGAATAGGAGGGGAGTCAATCTGTGTCTTCCACTTGCAAACAGTTGATTGAGGCATATGATGTTTATATATGTTTGCAGAAGTGTCCTCCCCACAGAGATGATATATGAAATGGAGACACTTAAAATGGTACTTGGGTATATGCTGATCATTTGCTACTGTTGTGGTGTGTTTTAATTCCTTTGGTTTTTAGCTTCTTTTTTGTTTGTGGTGGGAGGATGACACGTAATGTATACTTGTCTCTGGGTTCCACAGTATTAAGTGGAAGGTCTGTATATAAATGCAGCTAATGAAATTGGGGACCGTGTGGCCTCAAACCATTTAAAATAATGGCATGAGCAATCTCACTCCATTACGTTTGAGTGGAAGCAGTTCACACTAAAGTGCTGCTTCCCTGAGGAGCCGGGGAGCCCTGATTGAATCTTACTCGCAAAATGGACAGTGAAGATAAGTTTGTTGGAGGGCAGATGACAGCTCTGACTCAACAGAAACTGCAGTGCTTGGAAGGAGGGTTGCCTTCAGCCTGTAAATACATTTGCCTTTCTTTTTTCTTTCACTGCTGTCTTGCAAGCTTTGCAGCAAAGGTGTGTGCCCAGTGGTCGTGTTTCCCAAAGGCACGGAGATAGAGCACCCGTCGGTGGTGCCAGTGAGGTTGTGCTGGGTGATGTCCTGCTCTTTTTTGCAAAGTCTTTGGGTTTTCATCCTTCCTGCTATATGGTTCATAGCAGATAGTTTCATCTGGTTCTCCAGCATTGAAAACTCTGTCCTATCTGCTGGCGTACTTTCATCAGAAGAGTAACTTAACTACTGTGAAGCACCAAGAGGTCCTTCTAGCAAGGGGATGGCTATGCCCTGGCCCGGGTGCTTTAAGCGAGTGAACCTCCTTTTTATCCTATTGTAATGTGTTTCAGAATACAGAAGTTGTTGGGAGACACTTGACAAATTAGTTTTGACGCAGGTTGATGAGCTGATGTGTGTTTTGCTGCAATCTGTCCATCTGGAGTGGTGCCCATCGCTGGCGGGTGTGTTATTTTCTGGAGGAGGCCATCCCCTCCTGACTGCTTGGCAAGCAATGCTGATTTTCTCACCACCACTGGTCAGTGGGTATCTGGATGAGAAGCCTGAAAATACATGACGCTCCTGTGCTTCGTTAAAGATTCACTGTGGATTTTAAGCCTTCTTTCTGTTGCTGCGGAAAAAGCTCTGGGGGAGTTGCTGTGCATCAACCAGCAACGCAATACGTCCCAGTTCTTGCAGAGGATAAAATGAAATTGGTCCCAACAAAGACCTGTGATATTTGAATATAAATCCATCTAACAAAAGTGTAACTGCATGCATATCAGGACAGGACAGTACTTGACTATAATCATGAAGAGTGACTAGAAGAAACAAGACTCACAATTAAGTAGAACGCTACAGAAATTGGCTTGCAGGCCACCGGCCGGTATCGAGAGGAAACAGGAATTCTGCAAGATAAATAGCAGTTCCCAAATGCTTATCTAGCAAAACCACATTGAATAGAATAAACTTGACTCTTCGCAGTGAACGTTTCATGCTGATGAGAAAACTCGGTGACGTCTTCAGTGATGGAAAATAACTGGAGAGAGAGAAATTTGGGAGGGAGAGAGGAGTAGAGTTGGAGATGGAAATCAGGAAGAGACACGAGGCACCGGTCAGCAAGGAGACTGCAGCTTCATCCTTGAAGCCCTTCGCCCCTCATCGTGAATCCCTTCACCTCTCATCCCTCCCTGTGCTGACGTGGGATTGTGGACAAGGGCTTGCAGGACGTGGGAAGCAGTCGAATGGAGCAGCAAGGTGCATCCTGCTGGACCTGTGTCCCCCTGGCCACAATGGATCATCCTGCTCTGTCTCATCATCATTGTTGCTAAACTTGTATTTTCTGTAGTGACACAGGGAAAGGCAGGCTCAGCCTTCAGAGGAGCTGTGACTGTTATTAAATATAGTCTCCAGAAAAAACCCTGTGCTCATCCAAGCTCAATCTGAGAGCGCCTTTTATGTGCAGCTTCTCCCAGCCTTCCCACAGCTTTACAGGCATATAATAATTTTACCAGAAGAAATATTGCAAATCCAAGGAATTCAGATTTAAGCTTAAGTACAACATAAGCCTCAATGAGAAGGTTATTTCACTGTATGGTTCTATCATATTGGCGAATTAATTTATCAGAAGTGCAAGAGGAGGTGGGTGCTTCTCTCTCCCACATGATTTGGAAACATATGGGGGAACTTGTATAGGAATGTAATGGTACTTCTGAATTTCCTGGAATTGCAGTGTGATGGGATTTCTTGGGAATATTGAAAGCCTTCTGTGTCTTCTGTTAGAAATGGCATGTAAACAGCGTCCCATGAACATGGGTTGCAGAACCTCATGTTTCATTGCCAAGCTTGAAGCTTTCAGCCTTGAGATTCACAAGTTTGGGGGTTGAAAAGGAAGGAGAGGGAACACTTGGAAAAATTTTGATATTCTAAATGTGGGTGATGCAGTTTGTAGGTTCAGTTAGCCTGGCATGCTCACTGGGGTGAACCCAAAATCCTTAAATGGCACATTGTATGTCAGTGTATGGGCACTGTTAAATTTGTATGGCATTTGAAAAATGTGATGATTTTACTGCATAATTGCAAATTATTTCATGCTTTTATAATCAGCTTTGCCAGGGTAAAATGCAGTTAAATCCATTGAAGTACAATATTTGTCCTGGTGTTAGACGGTTGTTTCATGTAATCACAGCTGCAATGAAAAGCTCATTTCTCTGTTTCCAGTTTAGTTTCTTCTGCCTTTAAATATGCAATGCAATGGCTGCTCGTTTGGGGGATCGCTTAGTATTCCTGTCTTGAGAGGCATTGTGAAAAACTGGGTAATACAAAGACTCTTGAAGCTGTGATTCACCCTCTCACATCATGTTAGCATTTGGATTTCAGTTGTGTTAAGGACAAGAATTATCTGTAAAATACATTTCTGAACTGTTTGTAAGTTTGGAGTGGCTTGGGTCTGAGCTCTTGGTTCAAAACTACTCAAACTGCAGGCTAACAACTTTTAAGGGATAGAAATATAATCCCATATCTATACAAACTGCTACTGTCAGTTTGAACACTTGTAATATTCCGCAGACCACGCTAATAAATGCACTTTGACATTGTTAAGGTGGAAAAATTTAGTATTTCTGTGTTTGAGGATAACTCCTTCTCTTGGCTGGGCAGGTATTCTTGATTTTGGTTGGTTTTTTTTTATTAAAAAAAAAAACAAAACAAAACAAAAAGAAGCAAAAAAACCTAAACAACGCCATGAATTTAAATATTAAATATAGATCAAATTTTGAGGCTTGCCACATTTCAATTTGGCTTCATTTTGACCTGACGGAATGGACATAAATCAGGGCAGCAGTTTCCCGTCGCTGTCTTCCAGGTGGACTTGTCTTTCAGGCTGTCCATCGTGTTTTGTGGCTTCCTCCCGTTTCACACTGCTTGGTTTCCGATCTTCTCTCCAGCCTTCCATTGCGAGCATCTACTTTATTTTAATCTTCTTGACAGGACCCTCTTATCTGTTCTTAGCAAGCTCCATTTAACCTGGTCTGCCTTGAGCAGATTTGTATTTCTGCCTTCTCATTTCTCCCCCGGGGCATGCTGTGAGCAGGCCCCTCTCTCCTGTCGAAATGTAATATTTTGATAATTTTAGACTCTTGCATTTAGGGTTTCTGTTCTCCTGGAAATATGAAACCTTCAGCTGACCATGGGTGGGAAGCTCTGTTGTTTCTCAGTCCTCTACTCTTCCTCCAAATCCAGTCCTGGCCTCCACCAGTCTGAGACCTCCTCCTCCTTCCTCTAGCAAAAAAAACCCCAAAATCCACTGTTTTTTTTGTGTATGCATTTATAAGTCAGAGACATATGAAGAGGAACTGAATGGAATGATGTTACTGAAAGTTTCCAGGTACGAAATTTCCCGGCATAATAGAGCATCTCCACCAGGGATGAAGAGCTGTCCCTCTGACTGACAGTTTAATCTCAGAGGGATTTAATCTATATCCAGCGGAAGGTGCGTAGCCCCAAAATGTGAGTTCGGTCTCTTGGGATTACAGTGCACGTGAAGGGAGGGGTGACAACAGGAGTTTTCTGCAGGAGAAGGCATTTTCCAGCGTGCTGTGGAGGTGTTTGGGAGATGACCTGGGACCGTGGGGGGCAGCAGCAGCCTCAGGAGCAGAGCAGGCTCACCCTGTGAGTCTTTTTTAAATTTTTTTTTTTTTTTTTTTAATTTTATAGTCTCCTACCTGTATTGGGCAAAGTTTGCAGAGGGCAGTGTGCTGGGGGCCGTCTGCAGCCCTGTGCCTCCTACTGAATTTCCCCCTCTCATTCTGAAGACCAGGCTGGCGTCCAGTTCCATGTGAGTGGCACAAAATGATTTTATAGAAATGAATTATTGCAGGGTTGGTGGCCAGTAGCCTCTGTCTGAAGCCTCTCTTTTGGAGCGTGTGAAGATTTATGGATAGATTTAGTAAGTGGTGAAACATGATGTTGAGTGGCGGTCCAGCTGACTTCACTGCCCATGTAACTGTCTGAGTTTAAGATCTTTTTTAGCAACTGAAATATATTCCTGGGGGAGCTTGAAGTGGTCAAAAATGTTGGGCTGTTGTTTTTTTCTTTTTTGAAGCTCCCTAAAGTCTCCCATACTGTAAAAGGTATATGAAATTAGTGTTCACATTTTCTTTATCTCATTATTTTTTCAACGTGTATTAGAAGGAAGAGACTGTTTCCTTTTCTCTTTGTGGCTGAATCCTTTATGGCAAAGAATTCCACTTTCTAATTCTCCCCATTTGTCATATGCCTTTGATAATTTCCATCTGTTCCTGGTAAATACAGAATTTTCTTTTCAGAAAGCATTTGAATGCTATTTTACACTAAAATTGAAATTTCATCTTTCTGCAATTAAATTGCAGAAAGTCAGAAGGAAATCAGATCGAAATAATGAACCTGGTGTATTATTTCCTCTTTTCTTCTTTGTTGATATTTAAAAAAACAAAAGCCCAAACGAAATACCCCTGGAAAGGAAGCCATAGTGTCTGATGCAGCAAGGGATAAAGGCTTTAATCTGTAATATAAATGAAGGAGACTTATTTTTTCCTCTATCAACACAAAGAGGTCACTCTGAGGCCCCAGCATTGGAGTTGCTTTGCGTGGTATAGATCCTGAAATTGCAGTGCGATTCCTCACTTTTTAATAAGCATAAAATTGCACAAGAGCTTTGACAAATTAGCATCAATATCCAGTGACCTACCTAGGGGCAAAAAAGGAGGAAAAACCCATGAGAGTAGGATGATTAATTGGATAAAACATTATATTGTGAAAAAAACAATGTGGACTCCTGTTTTAAAGCATGTCTCAACTGGTAGAATCCACACTCTTTATTGTGCTTAGTACTGCTGTAATCCATCAAAAGGTATCTAGTGGTCTGCTCTTCAGGTCTAGGTGTATCCTAGTAGCTATTTTCCTTCTTTGTTAACATAAATATTAGCTATGAGGAAGCAAGCATGGTTTAAATTTCTCTTCATTCCAAACAAAGTATATAATTAGGTTAAGTTTATCCTTTCCTAAGGGAGAAATACTGCGGCTGATCTTTTGTTTCCATTCCTCATTGCACAGCGTTTGGCCAGAACAGCATGATGTTGCCCAACAGCACTGGGATGTTTTGTGTGTGGGATGTCCAGAGTTGGCTAGAAATAAGACCAAACTTTTGCCTAAATATGACTAGAATAATAGGCAGGTGCACTGTTTTAAAACATCCCTGTTCGTGTTATGGCTATGAGCTTTCCATTTCTCCCCTGTGTCTCCCCAGAAAAACCCAACCAGCCAACCAAAAAAATGTTTGTGTTTTTTAACAAGGCAAGCTGGCTGAGACGTGCTGGGTCAGTACACAGGCGTATTGCTTCCCGTGCAGCACAGTCACTGACTCTCTATCCTGACTTTGGGTGACTTTTAAGATACCTTCATGTTGTGGGATTCATTGCATCATTTTATTCCTTACCTAGCCCTTTACTTGTTCTTCTAGCCTGAAAAATTGGTATTATTAGCAAGAGTTTCAGTGCTCTGTTGTGTTTGCCTGCGGAAGGTGTAAATTACATCAGGATTGGGCTCTGAGTTACCATTAGATCCTGTTAGGTGTATGGTTTGAACGCTTTTGATGCATGTGAAAACATGCAAAAAAAAAAAAATCTTGAGCTTGTAGAAGAAGATGATCTTCCTGCAATTCAAATAATAGTGGGCACTTATTGTATCATATCTGTTCCCAATTTTCTTCAAAGAACTGTTTCTCCTTGCTGGTTTTTGTTGTTTCGGTGACATAATGGCATAGTTGGGAGCTGTAATTTGCAGCACTTTCTTTCAGAGCAAACTATACCGAGACGTTGTGGATGTTCAGCTGTACCGTTTCAAGGTAGCTTTGACAGCAAGTCAATGATTCCAGTGTCCGCTGCGATGCCGGGGGGAGGCTGGGTGGGAGCCTGGGACAGAAAGGGAGAGGAGCGGGAAGGGTGGCTCAGCAGCGAGCGACACCATGGAGCCCTTTGCAACCTCTGCTTGTTCTCCCAGGGGATACGGAGCTCGACGTGTTGCTCTGCTTCACCAAAAAATAAGCTACGGCGTGATTTGACAAATTAGAAAATTGATTTAAAAACGGGGGGAAATTTTGATTAAAAAAATAGTGCTGATTGTCTTCAAT
>JAOXNO010000052.1:48468130-48478769 GCA_028565335.1 Limnodromus scolopaceus
CTTCCTTTGATATGTTAATTTAGTCATTTTCCCTATCAGGGTTCATTGCTCCTGCTTTTTCTTCCCCCTTTTTTTTTCTTTTTTAAATGTAATTTAATTTTGTGGAGAGTTAATGCTTATCAGTCTTGTTTTACTATTTGAGAATTTCTGTGACCAGAAATTTCTTTGAAATGAAAGTCTACATACTTTCCCAACTGACTTCTTTTGTGTTTACTAGTGCCTTATGTTACTATTTTTTAACAGTTCTTCCTTGTTATTCTTTATTCTTCTAAAACCAGCAGCACTGATTTTACTTGGTTTTAGTTAGGGCTGCTTGCATCTTATAATGCTTTAGCATAATTAAGAATCAAAGCTCCTGACCTCAAAGGTTTTGTCGGCTTCTTTTCTAGGCACATAGTTGTTAACTTTGAAACTTTAACCAAGATTAGCCAAATTTACCCCTGATTCATGAAATATCTTGCGGGAAACAAAATCTTGTTGGAATTGAAGGATGGTCACAAACGACGCGTCTGGCATTGGGTGCCTCTGTCTCTTGGCCAAAGCATCACCTGTCAGATTTCACCAAAGCTTGTAAAGCGCATGAGATCTGACTTGTTTTTCATCAGCTATACAGCAAATGATAATGAATTAATTTACAACTCATTATTTAAGCCCTTTGAGCAATAGCTTCACATATTTATCTACTGTTGTCTCAAAAATTAAGTGTCTAACTGTGCCACCCACACACAGCCGGGATGATGCTGATCCTGCAGGGCTGGGGTTGAATTGTAAAAATCAAATTCTTTATCCCTTTCTTACTCAGCATAAAGCTGATAAAACAGTTTTATCGTTTGTACTTCAAATTTAGCAAAAGTCATATGGTTTAGCAGGAGTTTAATTTTATTTATTGTTGAGTTCAGCCAGCTCTTTAGGGTTTGGGTTCCCCCCCCCACCCCCCCCTCACGGTACTGCAGAAACATGCTGGCAGTACAGCTGAAAATAGCCCTGCTCGATTCCTTCCCAACAGACGGTGGTGCCCTTAAAACTCCGATGGTGCCAACGCACCCGTGTAGCGGAGCTTCAGCGATCAGAGGAGAGGGGAGGAGGGAAAGCCCAGATTCAGAAGTTCATTGACATGTGGCCCTTCATGTCACTGCAGTGATCTCGGCGAGATGCTGCCGTTAGGAGACCTGGAGGGTTCGTGTAGTCACAGCGGCGACTGAAGTGTGGCATAAAGGTAGCGGGTTTTAAATCAGCCTTAGCGCATACCAGACCTGGTCTGTCACCTCCCTTACTTCTCTGCAGGCCTGCTTTCACACTATTGGTGGGGTTTGCCTACCTCTATAAAACTGATGTATTTTACAATATTTTTTAGCTTGTTAAGTGTGCTGCGTCTTTGCCTCTGGGCACTTGAATAGCAATTAAGAGTATCAGTATGTAATAAGGTAATGATATAGGCTGAACCAGAAAGTCCTTTTCCTCTTATGTGTCTGGTGAACATCAAGTGAAATTCAAACCTCTTGGGTTACTGATGTTTTTTTTTTTTTTTTTTTTTGTGTTGGTGTGAGCGAATCTTGATGGCTGGGGAATATCACTCATGCTAATGGAATTGGGTGTCTGTGGTCCCTCAGTGCCAAAATTCTCTGCTGATTATCTTTTTGTGTGATGGGTTCCGCATGAGAAGGCGGAGTTGGACAAGTCCTGAACTTTGGGGATACCTTGACCTTGCTGAACTACATCTTTCTGGGCTGGAGCTAGATCCAAGAGCCAGCTGTACTCAAAGGCATGGGAAGCTTGCATCTGGAGATGGATATCAAGTCTTATCTCTGTTTGATTTTCCCCGACTCTGCTGTGAGCTACCCTGTACGACTGTGCGGTTGCTCTGACAGTCAAGACAGAGATTTTGTAATTAGGAGCCTTCCATCATATGGTGTCCCTGCTGCGTTTCATCGCCAGCTGTCTTCCCGGGGCTGAGGAAGCTTTGCTTTTACCATGCTTCACACAGCATTAAACTGTGTAGAAAAGGCTAAATATTGTAGGCCAGATGCTGCTTTCCCTTTGCCTTTTATCAGCCTAGAGAGTAATTTCACTCCTGGGATGGCACTTCGCTCATGTTAACTGGTGCATGACTGCAAGAGGCTCCTGTTCCTCCTCAGTCCTCCTGGTCCTCTGGCAGGGAGAGGTCTGTTTTCAAAGGATTATTTCCATAGCGGGCTGATTGCCTGGGACTGCCTTTTCTTTTCCATTTTGGTGGTTTTCCTTCCAGCTGCAGCCACAAAGGCAGGAAAAGTGTTTTTTTTGTTATTGTTTTTTGCCTTTTCTAAAAAGAATCCTTAAAATGGGAATGCCAATGAGATCTTTTATGAACAACATATACTTTGGCTGGAGCTCACCTCTCCAGATATTTATCTAATAAAACTGAAGTTTTCTGCAGTATCCACAACACCAGGAGGCATTCTTTGAAGATGAGCTCCTCCTACCCATTTTCCTTCTCCACTTCTATTTGGAGATGCTCCTTACCCAGCTTTTATCCTGCGAGGGAGGAATTTTCTGAGCCTGAAATGAAGAAGCAGCCCCTGAGGGGACTTTAACACAGAGAGGTTACAACTCAGACAATAATTTGGGTCAATTTAAATGACATGTGGGTGTGGGTTTAAATAAATAGCTTTAACCTTTAGCTTACTGATGGAACTGAAAATAGATACAGGGTTGGGCACATTGGAAGAAATGTGTACCGTTGCTGCCAGCATTACTTTGAATAAATAGATCACTCTTCAGGGCTGTCAAGCCAGCACCTTCGCCAGTAAGAGGAAATAAGATTTTTTTTTTTTTTAAATATGTTTTTTTAACCAGCTGCCAAGTCTAAAAGAAGCTCTTACTTTTTTTTGATGGCTTTGCATTCACAAGGCTTTACTTTGCAATTTGCTTCTATCAACTGGACTTTTAATAATATTCCTAGATTTTTGTGGTTATGCAATTGTAATTGTCCAGTTACACCTGTATGTAGACTCTACCTAACCAGTTACATCCTAAAGGCAAAAAATAGAGCATGTGTTGATCATTACTGGATATGTTATTACCTTGTTTCAGCCAGGAACTCTGCAAGCTGTTTTTTCCCCTCTTATTTGTGGCTCAGGAACTAGAAGAGAGATTATGAAGTTGTTTGCTTTGTTTAGAGTCCAAAAAGCGGTGAATGTGCTCTAGCTAAGTAGTAGTCCGCTCCTGCCTGAGCTTTATCACTGACTGCTCTTGCCCAGGTAGTAGACGTGGAGTAGGTATGAGCTTCTGTAGCTTCCAACTACAGGAGGAGAGTAGAAAGTAAGAAGAACCCACAGAACTCATGCTAGCACACAAACACGTATCCAGGGCAGGAACACAAAGTTCTTCATTATTTTAAGCTCCTGACAATATGAAAATCTTGTCCAGTGTTGTAATGAGAAATAGCTAGGTGGCAGCCACTCAAAACTGTCCGCAAGGAGTTGATTTAGAGTAGAAATTAACAGTTAGTTGGGAGGAGAGAAAGTTGTTCCTTCTCTGAGAGGAGTGGAAAATCTGTTTAAAAATCAAATAAAACAAAAGAACCACAAACCAGATGCAGTGGAAACATTTTGTTAAGGTTTCAAAGTGTAGCTGAACCCAAGTTGGAGATTCCTTGTGGAGCTATGTTTGCCCTTACCCTGCAGCTCCAGGCCCCAGTCACCCAGTTGATGGAGGGCTCAAGCGGAGATTGGAAGCCCTGGGAGCCCATGTCCTACCAGAGACAGACTGGAAAATCACAGCTTTTGGTTTCTGTACCAGGGCTGCTGAGCTCCTGGGCTCCACCTCTGTGACATGGAGTTAGGAGAGCTGTGAGGACTGCGGCACAAGATGGGTCTTCAGGCTCACTGCTTTGGAAGAGCGAAGTTGTGACCTTCATGCCCCAAGAAGCCTCTGTTTCCTGGAGCTTCTCGTCTTCCTTGCCAGGCTGCGTGGTGAGAGCACTCAGAGCTGCAGAGAACAGCCTGATGAGTAGCTTGGTGACAGCAAACTTCTTGAGGAAAAAAAAAAAAAGCCTGGGTTGGGTGTCAAAGGCTTGAGGAAACATGGTTTCTGGTTTATCATCTTCTCCGTGTACCAGGTGCTGCTCGGAGGCTGAAGGTCTGCCTGTGAGGAAGGAAGCTGCAGGCTTGCCCTGGTTTATGCTGATGGGTTGATATTTTTGCACTAATTAGCAGTGTTGTAAATGTTCATTGAGTCCTACTGCACTAACCCAGTCAAATGGCTGAGCATCCTCGCTCTTCAAAGCAGGAGCTGCATTTTCTTTGCAGAGGCCAGTGGTGTTAAACAGCAGCGCATGTCGCCCACCCTTTGTGATGATGAAGCTCAGCAGCACGGGGATTGCCTGGATAAATAAGATGCCAATAAAGAACTACCAACTTAAGGTCTTGTAAAGGCAGCGAGATTTTGTGGAGGAGTACAGAGCTATTTTCAGCCACTGATTTTCTCCTGTAGCATAAATGTGGGCATGATAAAATATGCAGATAATGTTTCATAGTAACCATCTTCTGATAGATAATAATGGCAAAGAAAAATAGAGTCGTAAGTTTGGTGTGGGCTACGGTTTGTTTAGTACTATTCCCTTCTGCAGGTTGTTGCTACTGGCTGTACCTGCCGAGTGTGTAGTTACAGAGCACGCCAAGGACAAATAAATGCATTTTCACCTTTTATACTCGCGTCGGTCATGACCCCGTCCCCAACAGGTTGCAGCCTCGCGTTCTGTAAAACGCACCGCAGTCTCGACCCTGCGTAACCGCGTCATGCCACGGCAGCGTGAAGCTCTGTGGGAAGATGTTTTGGCATACATTTCCATAATGAAATACCTTAAATTTGCTTATGCAAAACAGGTTGGAAGTGAATCACTAATGTGCGAGCAAATTTTGCAAGGAACTTCTTACAAGAGCAGCGGATTGGTCATGAGCCCGTGATTTCATATGTTGTGGGGGTGGGAGGAGCTGTTGAGCTGCTGAGGCCGGGGGACAAATCGCGACAAGGTGCCACCAAGGACGAAAGCTCAAGAGCTGAAGTCCAAAGGGTCAGACCTCATTTCACAGCAGTGAGACCGTTCAACGTACAATGGTAAGGACTGAAAGGGAGACGCTTGAGAGAGGTTGAGAAATTCTTCCTTTTCGGGTTATCTGCCAACTCTCTGGTTAATCGAGACCAGGAAGAAAAGAGCCCAGATGGTTCAGTTGTTCTGTGACTGTTTGCGAAGGTTTCTTAAACCTTCCCCTGAAGCATCTGCTTTTGCTACCGCCTGATTCAGGTTTCTGGCCTAAACAGAGCACTTGTCTCTTCTGCTGTGGCAGGTTCCAAATTCTAAATATCATATAGCATAATCCGTAAGGACACGGCGATATCCCCTGCAAGGTGTTTATCTTCTGTGCCCTGGGCGCTTTTGTGACTTTACGTTCATCCCTTGGAGGCTTCTGCGCTGCTTATCAGTGAAAGGATTCAGGGATCTATACGGCTAACGAACGCCAGCCACGGCGAGTGCCGAGGGCTGGTCGGTGTGTTATCTTCATCTGCAGTGCAGTGTTAAAGGTGGCTATGGTCGGTGTTCTCTTTCCTTGGCAACAGCAATACTAAGGGTGTCCCTACACCCGTGTGCGAGCGTTCCTGTGCATACATGCAGGGAACAGCCTGCCACCCGTGTGTGTGTGCATGAACTCGCGTGTGCGCCTGCGTACGGAGAGATGGAGGGGCGTCTTCGCTGACGTACAACATGGGCAGGGGTGAATTTTCAGTGGTCTGCAGAGAATGTAAAAGCACGTGTCTGTCTGTGTAGCTGTAGTGGGTTAGCACAAATAGCAGAAGGATGGGTATCGTGGCGGGCATGTGGGAGGAGTGATGGACCCTGCGGCTTCAAAGGCTGTCCTGGCCAAACCGCCCGATGAGCAGAAGAAATCAGCAGCAGACTTGCCTTCCAACATGGAGCAACTTGGGATGGGGTGGGAAGGGTGAGTCTGGGGGAGGGAGATGTTGGTTATTCATGTAACAATTTGTATTAAGTAGGCACTTTCTTGTTCGTTCCTTTTGATCTTTTTAGACACCCTAATTATGGATGCAGTCTTAACAAGGATGATAAAGGGCCTCAGGGGTTATAAACTAGGAGGAGAGGTTAAGAAAATTATGTTTATATTCATTAGAATAGAAGAGATTAAGAGGGGTCATGACCAAGGTGTACAAAATCTAAAAGGTATTGAAGAAAAAATAATGCTACCAGAATATTCAAGAGAGAAACTGTGAAGACAGGGTAGGTGGAGGGCAGGTGGCATTTTGATTGGAATTGGTTGTGGAACATTTTTACAAGGGTATTGCTCTCAATGAGGAAAATAACTTATGCTGATCAGTGGGCTATAGGAAGACAACTTAGGACAAAGATGTGTCGATGACCAGAAGTATAGGTTATGTTATGTAGCTTCTTTTTGAAGTGTCTGAGCAGGCTGGGTTTGGGCAGAGGGTAGTGTATTAAGAAAGAGTTTGAGCTTTTGAACTTGTTTGGAACATAAGCTGGGATGCAAAATGTTGGGAGAGGGAAAACCCCAGACTTTCATATTGAAGTTAGCTTTGTGCAAACTTGTTCATTAAATCAGTGCTGTAAAGCTGAGGTGTTTGAGGGCTCTACTGCACAAAGACTAGGTAATTGGGGGGGGCGGCGGGGAGGGAGGATGGGTTAGCACAGCAAAGAAATGAGGCCTCTTATTAGTTCTTTCCCCTGTGTCCACCTTTTTCCCCCACTGCCAGGACAGCACCAGGCGCTGTGAGCTCTTCCAGGTGAGAGACCGGTCTCTCTGCATCTTTCATCGGTAGCCTTTTGTAGGGGTGAATTCAAGATTCTCAGTGTCTGTCGGGTACCGTGTTTTGCATAATGCATATGGCTACTTCAAGTGTAGGGCGGGAGTAGACCAGCCACTGAAATCCAAGGGTGATCTAGAAGTCATTTAGTCCTGCCAGTTTATGATCCATTTCTTTAATACCTTGCTGGAAGAATATACAAAAATGAGGCATATTCAAACCTTTTACCCGGTCATACTGCACTAGTGCATGTATATTTTGTTCTCGTGTCTGCATACAGTCTGCTTCTCAATTTTCTTTTATTAAATGATCTCTATACGTTTCCCCAGAATTCCATTTGAGATTTAAGTTGCATTGATCAGCAAAGCTTTGGCTTTAAAGCATTTCAATCAGTTTAGCTGAACATGAAATAAATTTCTAGTTCTTGGCTCTGTGAAGTGACTACAGTCCAAGAAGAGAGAGCAGTTATTTTTAGACTACTTTTGTTGAATTTGAAAATCTTTTGTGAAGGAGATTGCAGTGATGATTTGAGAAAATGCATTTAACTAAGGAAGCTGGCAAGCTCCTACCAAACTCATACTGGTTCTTGAGATTCAGCCTAGAGTTCACTAAAGCTGGTGTAGCTGAAGAGTTTAATCTTCAGCAATGTGTGTGGGTAGGTTGTTGGCTGTCTGTAGAGGACATGGGGTCTAGGAGATCTCCATCCTCTCCTCTGATTATTCACACAGTGAGTAATTGCCTGGAAACGTGGGTATTTGCTGCGTCTCTTCTAATCACTGCATATGGCGAGGAGGGGTGAGGAGTGAAAAATTGAGAGGGTTTTTGTTCAGCCCTTCCCTCTGTGCTGTTCAGTCCAGCTGTGCATTGCTCGGTGGGAAGGCAGATGTTGGCATAGTAGGGTATGTCTTCTGCGCTGGAGCAGCACACACGGGAGGCATATTGTGGCTTCCAGAGCTCCTCTGCATCCAGAGTTTGTAGCCAAGCCCCTTCTGAAGTCAGTGCCTCTAAACCTAGTATCAGTCTTACTAAAAAAATGTCGTGAGGAACTAGCACAGCTCCACCAGGAGCTTTTCACTAATATGAAATGCTAGAAACCTGGCAAGCGAAATATGCGTGGCTAAGAAGGACACCAGTTGTGCAGCCACGTAGGCTAAAATCAGACAGACTGAGGCAAAGTCAGTTACAGCTATAAAGGGTTATGAAATGACTTACAAAAGCACTGACTGTAAGAGGAAGGCAAAAGTCCATCAGTAAGAAAGGGAAGCAAATAAATGGACTAGACAGAGAAGGCAAAAATACCAAATGCCATTATTTTGCACTGCTCTTCACAGAAAGGTTAATAATTGTGTCAGATCTATAACAGTGTTCCCTGTAACAAGGGGTTATGAGCAAAGGCAAGAACAAGATAAGGAGTATTTAGATAAGTGTGATATATTTGGGTCAGCATGGCCTTCTGAAATGTACCCACCGGATTATTTACGAGGACTCTCAGAAGCTTACAGAAGATAGGGCAATTGTCAGAAGTCCAGGGGAAGGCAAACATAGTACCTGTCATCACAGAGGACAGTGCAAGGGAAATAGGTTTGTAAATACCCAGAAAGATACAGAGCAGATTATTGAACTCGCACGTACCTGTGAGCAGCAAAAAATATCTAACATGCTTTATTAAGCCCGAACTAATTTAATTTCCTTTTCTTACTGGGTGACTAATCCAAAAGAGAGGAGAGCAAAAGCACTTTGTCTTTCACCAGGAGTCTGATGCTCACTGAAGAACTATGTTCTCATATTTGAGAGAAAGCTGAGCTCAAACTTGTAGCTTTCAAACTTTTTGATTAGCAGATCAGTAGAAGTTTTCAGCAGAGGTGCACATTTCCAGTTAGCAAGGAATTCACTGGTGAAAAACTACTAATGGCCACAGACCTGACTTTAACAAAGTCTTTAAGAGCAGTTTATTAATATTTAACTCAAATGTCATTGGGCGTTTTTGCCATGGGGTGTGAGAAGGATCTGCCTTAATAATTTTGAGTAGTTGCTTGGGTGACGGACCAGAAAGGACATTTCCCAAGTGTGAGTGAGCATCAGTCATTAAAAAGAAAAACTAATTGCACACATGCAAAATAAGGAATTGCTGTATAGGGACCACTGCTTCAGGAGAGCTCAGGGGATGTCACTGTGGCCCCCAAACCGATGGGCGGCCAACAGAAGCTGCTGGGACATGGTGTTCATGGAGGATGTAGGCAACCCTGGAGGGAGGCAGCAAAACCAGCACTATTAGTATTACTGTTATTAATACTACTAGTATTAATCTGTGATCCACTACAGTCAGAAAACATTGCAGCTTTACTGAAGAAAAGAGGTGATGTGGGGAAGGTGGAGGGAACAGTACTGAAACATTTGGGACTATCTGTTTTAAGCAGCTGCTCTTCAAGTTATGACCTCTAGATACCAGACTCAAAGGTGTCCAGACAGATAGAGTTGCCGTAATAACTGAACCAGAATTTCAAAACCTGTATGCATGAGTGCATGACGTGGAGGGATTTATGCACTCATAAATCCAGTTATGGTCCTGATTTAGAAAAACACTGAAGCATCTGCTTAACTTTTTCTCTGACAGGTTTTAAGCAGGTGCTAAAAGCTCTTGCCTGAATGAATTGCTTTTCTGAATCGCGACCCAATCAAACATATGCTTGTGTTAGAAAAAGATATGTGCAGTGGCATAAATTCTTTGAAGGGGGAGGAGAATATGCATTAAGATATTTTTAAATGTCTATTTTTATAAATGCTTTCTCTTAATGGAAATTGCTGTGTACAGCAGTAGACTCTTCGTCTTTGCTCTCTCTCCACCATGCCATTCCCCAGTGTATTTACTATGAAAGAGTTTTGCCTCGGGCAATAGCCTGTACTGCAGCGGAGTATCACATACAGAAAACTTATCTAACATCATACAGAAATGTAATAGGCAGGCGGAGGATGGGAATCTAGAGGTAAGCCTTTAAAAAGTTGTCTTAAAGATAATGCTTTTTAAATATTCCTCAGCCTTTTGCATAAAGATTGCAGAGTAGGCATTCTAGCATCTTACATGAGTGCTGGATTTATGCACTGTAATAAATGTATCCATAGGGTGCTGCATTGTTGTAATGATAGTGAATGATAGTAAAATTAGGAGAATTAATAATGACCCAGCTGGAATAATTTAGCACTGTGATAACTAAACTCTAACCTAATACTCGCTGTATTCACAGCACTATTTACAAAGCACATTGAATGCCAGAGTCTGAGGGGAATCTTCTGTAGAAAACAAAGTGAAACCCTAATCATAAGCAAATGCCATGGTGTGTCATTAAGAGGATTAAGTGGCTTGAAACTGATGTCTAAGGCATTTTGGTTGATTGTTGCTAAAAATACTAAATACTTGACAACTATCTCCTGTTTTTGCCATCCTCTCTTCTGCTCGTTGTCTGTCATGCAGTATTATCCTTGCGCACCAGCACTGCCGCGTCCCAGGGCTTTATCCGGGAGGTTTCCTGCTTCATGCCAGACCTGATCGGGGTTTTGTGCAGTCTGATGCGTTGGCACCGATCAGTGCCAAACCATTAATACCTTAATAATAGTGAGGCAGAGGCCAGGTTCAGCGAACAGGACAAGACTTCTGGACTTCTGGAGTTGGTTAAAATCAGTTTCTTCCAGACTGGCTTGTTTGTTGTTGTTTTGTTTGTTTGTTTTTAAAAGACAGGACTCGGGGTTTAGTTTCACGGAATCACGGAATTGTCAGAGTTGGAAGGGACCTCTAGAGATCATCTAGTCCAACTCCCCTGCCAAAGCAGGA
>JAOXNO010000052.1:48479456-48500459 GCA_028565335.1 Limnodromus scolopaceus
GCAATGCCGATTTAAATCCAAAAATGAATGGGCAGTGATGACAGCAGCCTTTTGATCAAGTCTTATTAGAAAGGATGTGTATGTGCTCTTGCAGGAGGATAAAGAGAGAAAACTCTGTGCAAGTGGTCGCGTGGAAATCTGTGCATAGAGACCGAGGGTCAGGCAGCCTTTACCTGCATCACATCACAGCCTGCCACGTGGCCCCCGTGCTGTTTGGGTATGTTTGTGGAATAGCTCTAGTTTCAGCCTGATTTAACGTGCTCCACTGAAATCCCACCCTTTGTCGTTTTTGGGGGCGTTGGATTTAACTGTCAAAAAAAGCGTGTCTTCAATATCACAGGTTGGATTTGGGTGTTGACAAATTCTTCTGACTCTTGCCAGTTCTGTGTCTTGTACCCATGCAGTGCTGTGTTATACTGAGCTGTGTTTCTTTTGTATTTAGAGAAAATTGGCACTGAGAGATATGAGCATGTCTGCTCTGTTGGCAAAAGGATCAATGTCCTGCATAATTTTAGGAAAGGCAAATGTTGGATGGTCTTGTGATCCTGGCTGAGGTTGGTTCTGCTCTGGTGGGGGCTAACATAAGGATAAAGAAACCCCAGATTCTCAATTAGAAGTTTGGGGGTTGGGTTTTTTTTTTTTCCTTTATTTGTTTTATAATAAAAAACCCCTGTATGTTCTGAATCCAACCTCTCAGGCAGTGTAAGAGATTCAGAGTTCAATCCGGATGATTTTTGCCTGAGGCAGAGGTTCACGTGTTCCACATCGCTGGCTCTGCCGCTGGGCTGCAGACAGAGGAGTTGCAGGAAAAAATTGAAGGCAGAAAAGTTCTAAACTGTGATTCTCATGTAAGATGAGATGCCGAATCCACTGACTTATTACCTCTCTTTCTCGGACACTGCCGTCCTTCCTTTGCAATACAATTATACCATAGTTGGAAGTTTAGGCTGTAGTTTAGACCTGATCGTCCTGTTTTTGAGGACACCCACAAAACCAAATACAGAACGTAGTAGTTACTGCTTCTGCGAGCGCTGTCTTGGGGTTGGCTTTTTTATTCAGTTTATCTCGTGCGCTCTGCAGGCCGTTAGCAGGCCTCAGTCAAAGAGGACTTTCGCAGAAGCTGGGGCAAAAATGAAGGTGGGAGCAGTCCGTTCTGCCTCGCGCTGATGGCCCCGTCGCTGCGGCTCCTTAGCCATCCAGTCACCCTCTGGGAAAAGTCACGTAGCTCAGGAACACCAGCAGGAGGAGAAGGGATCTGCTCTGTGCCGGAGTTGAAAGACGTTGCCAAATCGAATTAGAATTTCTGTCTCGACAGCAATCAAAATTAGCCTTTCATCATACATTAAAGTAACACTCAAATTGTTCTGTAAGCTTTAGGAACTTAATTGTATTATTTTGAGGATGCATGCATAAATAAATATTGAATATATTAGTTATCTTGCATGTGGAAATGAAGCTAAAATATTCGTGAGGATGGAGACTCCTCACTACTGGGTGTTGTTTTTCAACAGCCCTGCTCTTCTGCCTGCGAGCTGGGTTATTTTGAGCTACTGTGTTTCCCTTTTTGGTTGATTTAACCCAATGTAGTTCGACACTTCAGTAAGCGTTTAAACGACCAAGCGAGTTGCAATCTTCATAAATTATTACAGACCAGTGAAAGTCCATCTCACTGCATAGAGGATTTTGGGTACAGAACAGTAAAGGCGCTTGCTCTGAGTCACAACTGGCGTCTTTATCAAGGAAAAAATTAAAATATTTTGAAAATACTATATGTAACAGACAGTAAATGAAAGAAATATACTTGTGTATCGCAGCAATCCATTAAACACATACAACCTGCTGAGAGATACAGCAGTATCATTCCTATATAAATCAGTTCATAAACTCGTTTTTAATTTTTTGGCAGACTTATGAAGCCAATTAGCTTGATAATAAATATTCAGCTTTAATGGGCAAGTAAATAATTAATGTTATTGCCTTTGTAAATTTAGCTTTTCAGTTATAAATTAATGTAATTAAAAGAGTAATGTTTCAGTACGCATTTAACCAGCCAAATCTAAATCAAGCAATTAAACTGTAGGTTTTCCACATCAAATGAATTGAGTTTATAATGATACAAACTGTAGGCATAAATTTGTTTTTCATGGTCACGTTCATTACAAAAACATGAAGGAAAATATTCTGCAGTAGATGTAATCAAGTATATTATTTGAAGGACCATTAATATATACTTTAGCTACTTTTTGTTGTCCTTCCAGAGCAAAGTAGAAATGGGAAAGCATACTTCCCATAGCATACTTCCCATCCATCTCTGGCACTGGGATAATTGCCTGCGTGTAATTGTAATCGCCAATGTAAAATGGTTATTGCTGGATAGTGGTTGTCACATCTTAATTGCTTGCAAAAACACAATGCACGGTATGGATCTGAAAAGATAGAAATTGCTCTGTAGTCATTAACTTAAAAAACTCCAGACTGACTTGCACCAGCTGAGAATTTGATCGTACTTTTTTTCCCCCCATCTGCTTATTGCTTCATATTTTTTTGTGACGTGCATGTGCCATCTTCCTATGTCATCCTTCAAGCTTAGTGGGCAATAAGAGGTGTAATGCTTTACTTAAAAAGAACAGACGAGTTAGTAGGAATCTGTAACTCTACTCTGAATGCAGGTCAGAGCTGGCGAAATTCAGCCCTTTCAGTAGCTGTTCCAGAAGAGCAGAATGTGTGACTGTAACTTCAGGTTGCCTCAAGAGTTCAGGAGGTTGCATCAAGATTTCTGAAGTTGCTTGAGAGAGACAGTTAAGGGACATTGGAAACCATATGACTTCTGAAACTTGGAAGCTTCAGGGACATCAGACTGGATGAACTTGGACCTTTTTTTTTTATTGGGAATTTCTCAGGGCATTTCAATTTCTTTGAATGGTGTCAGTTTGTGACTTTTGAGATACTTTTTATAAGACATAGAAAGAATGCAGAAATAGAAAGAACATGCATATATAGAGGCGCACACGCTCACACACTCATGAAAACTTAAAGTCTGAAGATTTGTCTTGAGTCAAAGAAGTCCTGAAAGCCCCCACTGAAAACCCAGAGCCATGGACATTTCTAGTCTTGCGGCCTTCACGGAGTATAATTTATCATGAGCTGAGCAGCCTATTTATAGCTCTTCAAAATCTTTCTAAGAGCAGTGTTTCGCAAACTGCCAAAAGTTTGTAGATTTGTAATGGGAAGAGTTTCTTGATGCACAGACTTGTCCACATCCAAACCTGTTCATTGACATTTCTACAAACTGTGATTCCATGGTCGTTTCATGTCCCAGAGCCCAGTGGGCAAATTTATCACTGGCAAAAGCCCACTGAAGTCAGTGAAGTTACAACAGAGATAAATTCAGGTCAATGAACTTTATTTTGGTGGTGTTCAAAACATTTGCAGTGCTATGCAGATAGATAGCTGTAGGGTTTTTGCAGTATCCAATTGTTTAAGGGTGAGTGGACTGAAAAAAATTTACCCTCGAGATGAATTTGTGCTAATTGACTTAAATACATGCAGAACTGCAGTACGGTTTTGACAATGTTATTATTTGGGCTTTTAGAAGGACTTTAAAAAGAGGCAAAGCGCACTAAACTCTCAGGCATGATTTCTATGGGATCATATTTCTAAAAAGATCTTAATTGAACACATTTACTTTCTGGCAGGATAAACTGGGGGTGGAGGAGAGTTTGGGGCTCTGAACACCTGATGGCACAGGTGTAACTTGTACATCAGTTCTCTTGTAAGCACTGCTAACTCCATACATCTATGTCTGTAGAAGACAAATTTTTTCATCTGTGATAAGGCCAATTTCTGTCTCAAATGGTGCTCTGTTATGAACAGTTTTCATCTGTATTTCGTTCTTATACTTTGGCCATTTCTGGATTTAGATGGGGTTCGGGTGTATTGTACGGTTTCTTTGCCAACAGTGGCTAATAAATTGAGTCTTTTCATCCCATGTCAAGCTCTACCTGGGCTTAGTGACATATTTCTGGCTGGGGTCTGCTAATCACGGCCTTCAGAGTCAGCAGTCTTGAGCTGTGTCTGAAGAGAATCCAGCGTGTTCCGTAACAAGGTTATTCTGAACTCCCTTACAGTTGATGGTTTACTTTCAGCTGCTTTGGTTTTCAGCACAAATGGAAAGATTGCTCCGAGACTACTGAGCACCTAATGAGATTGAAGGCAGCTCTGATGCTTGCTGCTCAGGCTGGCTCTGCCGTGCTGCTGCCGGGTCCTGTATTCCTGCTCTGTTCGTTAGGATTTACGGCGTGCTGAGGAAGCCAGCCTTTACTGGCTGAAGCAGTGTCACACTGCCTTGTTTTATGGGTGGATGAGAGTATTTTAGATAGTTTGGTGACTTGCTGGAAAAGTCCGTCTAACCTTCTCCCTCTGAGAGCAGGCAGCAGGAGGTGTTTACATGGGTGAACTCAAGATCTTTCTCACGTGGAGATGTTGGCAGGGATGCCTTCTGCATCAGCACTGGATCACTCATTGCTTCAAACTTGTTATTGACAGCTTTCGGTAGTTCAGTGTGTAAGACTAGATGGTCTGGTCCAGAAAGTATAATGTGGTGTGCTTGGAAAAGGGAGAAGACGTTAAGGGAGTCTTGATTTACAATTGCACATGTGTTGGTGGCTGTGTGCCAAAACACCAGTGTCTGTGGCTTGCACGTGCTCCTCTTTCCTTATGGTCCTTTTTAACTTGAATCAACTTTCTCCGAATTCCTAACACTTCTCTAGAAAGCTCTGGTATCCTCCTCCAGCCCTAGATCTGCTCTGGCTGCTTCTTGTCTCTCCAGTCCTTATGGTTCTCATAACGTTCTGTGGGCATCTATTCACCTTTGCCTCCTTCCTGATGCTCTGCCAGACCTCAGCATATCCTCCAGGCTCTGTCCTTTCTGTACCAGTGGCTGAAATTAAAGCACTTAAAGCTAATTTAGAAGACGAGAGATTTACCAGGCTTTTATGCTGGTTTCCAGCTCAAGTTGAGGTTTTTTTTCTTCAAATATATGATCCACATAGGAAAAGCTGCATTTCAGAAGTTAGGTTGGTGCTTTTCAAGTGTCAGTGAATTTGATATACTTTTCAGGCTAACGTAAAAAAAGATCTGTGCACCCAGAGAGGCTGCCTTTGGTGTCATTTATGGACTTGGTTGACTCTTACCTTTCCCCCGGGTTGTAACAGAGTAAAACTACCGCAGTGAGTGGGACTTCAGAGTGACAGCACAGTGTATACCACTAATTTGTCTGACAAAACTTTTCAAAGTTTGGAAAGCTAATATAAACATTTTAATTTTTTTTTACTAATACAACTAAACTTGGCTTAAAGCATCAAAGGAGAGTCACATTTTAGATTCCCAGGAAAAGCATCAAAGATTGACGCTATGTGTGGCTTTAAAAATCAAAATACTGAGAATAGTAATCTGAATTTATAATGGAAAAGCCTGCTCAGATTCTGAGTTGACAACTGACTGACAGCTGTGTGTCCTCCAAGTGCCACAGAATCCAATATATTTGTATTTTCTCTAACATTTGGTATACCAGCTTATCCCAATGTGTTCCACAGAGATAAACAATAAAGTTACAGAGTTAAATAAATAACTTTAGAGATAAGTAACTTTAGCAAAGGACGAAAGGTTTGCTTAGCAATGACATTTAGCAGTAGATGGAGATATGCATTTATTTATTCATTTTCCCACAGAAAGCAGGTTAGAAATGGCAGTAACACAAAGCAGAGTGTCTCTGAAGAGTGACAGATTAGGGCAGCAAAGACAGTAGTTTCTTATGACCAATCTTAATGTAAGTCAGTAATAAATCTCACCAATTCCAGTGAGAGCAGAGGGAGGCCAGTGCCAGAACTGTTGGGAAATTTCATCTAAAGTATTCATAAAGAGAGAGTCCCTGAACCAAAACGAAATAAACTAAATAAATTATTAAAAAAAAAAAAAGGCAAAAGGAAGGTGAAAGTGTGCCTGAAGGAGATACATAGAAGTCAGTTTTGGGTGGCAAAATATAAATGTACTGAGTTTAAATGAGATTAAAGTTAATAGTGGTCAAGCTAATACCTTTGATACAGGGAAAGAGAAGTACAGTATGTTTATAAAAAGCTTATGCTTTCATGACCTGATCCTGTAGTACAATCCACTTATGTGCTATCAGCTATGGTAAAGAGATCCAAAGGTATCTGAACCTTCTAGTGATAAATAGCATTCTTCATCCTGGAAGGTACCTGAATTACAGAATATGTGATTCTGTGAAAATACATCCCAGAAGATTCTCAGTGCACTCACTAACTTTGCATGTGCAGAAGTTTATCTTGGAATGGATCAAAAAATAGTGTTTTTCCCCCAGTAAACATAATTTATTCTGCCTCATTGAATATATTGGCACATTTTAAGGCTTCCAGTTTAGCTGTGATACTTAGATGGGTGACATGATTGCTTTCTGGTTACATTCCCATTTTAAGTTAGAGGAAATCCAGTTAGACGCTGTCATACCAGCAAAGGCATCACACAGCTGCCTCCAATATAAACCTGTCAGTTCTTGTTGGAAGAACTGGGTTTATTTCACTACTCCGTTATTTTTAAGATCCGACCAGTTAAGTGCAAGCTGTTTGATACTCACTCTCTCCTAAATCCAGGAAATCAGTTAAGCATTGGGTTTTTTTCCACAAATGTGCTTCCAACCCTTTGAAAGCATTATTTCACAAGGACATATGCATTGCTATAACTTTATCATTGCTTCCAAATGAACTGACAGAAGAAACAATAACCTCATGAAAGGGCTTCAGTACAAGGGCAGATGTAAACGTCTGAATCTAAGGAGCCCAGGAGATCTTATTTTATAGTGTAACCAGACTGGAGTAGGAGTAATAATAATAAAAAAAAAAAGTTATATTATAATGCAGTCCTAGCAGCGAGGCAGTTAGACAATAGCCCACAACTTAATGCTTTTGAGCCTGAGAAGCAGCCTTCGTTAGTGTAAGTGCCTTTCTTCAGTGTGCGTGTTTTATTTCAAATTGGAAGTATTTCCACTTAATTTCTTGGATTCCACTTTCAGAAATTATTTATTCACATGCAGCAGCAGCAAGACTTGTGCAGTGTCTTAGCATTTCTTAATGCGGCAAGATATTAATCATACTTTTGGACCTTGTAATGTAACATTAATACTATTATGATGGGAGTAGTTCATATAACAAGCGTGGTTAACCAATGCTCTTACTTCCCTTTTTCCAAAAAACAATGTTGATGTTCAGCAACATCACAGTATTCCATTAGATTCATCTTAGTCAATGTATTCTTCGTTTTATTATCACCTGCATTCTTTGCCTGAGTTAATTTCCCGAGGAACTCCATCACACCACCAGCCTCCACCAAATTTCCTACTCACAGACGTTATCACTTGAATTGCAGTTCTGCTATTTCACGATTTGTTTTGTTGGCAGGGAAGGAAAAAAAAAAAAGCCTCAAAACAGCTGAGTGCCAGTAGTGCTGGCGACTTCTGTTTTATTTATGTTTTGTACTGAGCCATCGTGAATGACAAAGTGTGTCTGGGACAGGGCTGTGGGCAATGCTCTTAGTGTTATAGTTGGAAAGGTGCCAGCGCTGCATTGCTACCAATTTTTTACCATTAGCCTTCTGGAAGGGGGGGATTCGAAGTCTCATTTTATTCCCTTCTTCACCGGTGTCACCTTTATACTAAATTAATGTGAGATCTTTACCGGAGATTGAGCAGACAGGATGAGTTGTTGATCCTACAGCTTCATGACGCAGCAGGAGCAGGGGAACAAATCCCATAAAACATAGAAGCAGGTTTCTCTTTGGATTTGAGCTGTGAAGATTCAGGAGCATCCTTTAAGATAACTGAATACCCTTGCTTTCGGCTGAAGCTGGTGTGGTAGGATTGCATTAAGCCCATGCTGTCCTGAAGCTCAGCAGAAGGCAGTGGGCTCGATCCTGAGGACGTGACAAAATGCAGCAGCTGTTGCCTGTTCATCTGTGTGGGGACTAATGTCCAAGGCTGTAATTAAAAGATATACCTTCTAATGAATGGATATAAGCCCCTGCTGTGTTCAGAGTCTGCTGTGGGATCTTTTTTCCTGCACTTACAGAGCAGGTTGACTTTATTAAATACTTAGCAATAAAAATGTGTCTTCCCTTGCCTGCTCACAGCCTTCCTTCTGACTCCGCTGGTAGAGCTCCTCTGGGACAGCTGAAAATGTTTACCCAAGTTTCGTTACAGGGAAAGAGCGAAGTTATGAGACTATATATGAACATGTTACATATACCTGAGTGTGTCCTACGTGTCTGCATGGGTGCACACACATACGGAGTTTTGGTTTCTTAGTGGTCACACCAGCAGTAAAAAACAAATTAAAAAAAGTATTTAAGCAATAAGATACAGTTTCAATTATTTTTAAGTCCCCACACTCTTTAAATATTTAATCTTTTCCATGCCCAACTAATTCCTTCAATTGCAGTTAGGTAGGTTGAAATTAATTTTTGATGAGACAAACTAATACTAATTAGAATATATACAATACTGTAATACTTGCTTGCAGGTCTTCCACCTTCTGGATACTTCTTTTTGCCCTATTTAAAGTTGTGAACACTCACCTATATTGTCATGTATTGCCAAAAGCCCCAAGCTGCACCTTAAACTGTTTGACACTCAAATACAGGGATGATGGTGCAGGGTCAGATGAGGGTCCAGGCGGCTCCAGTTCTCACCCTGACGGTGATCAATAGCTGATGCTGAAGGCCAAGGTCTAGCCAGGCTTCCTGTGAGAGTCTCCAGCCTTCATTGATTTGTGGTCTGGGAACATCTCAAGATAGAAGTGGTGTCTTCAAATTTAATATTTGGTCTGATTTGTTACATCTAAAGTGTATAGTTACTTTGTATAATTCATGCTTTCTATCAGTAAAACACCGAGACTCCTCCAAGGGAAATATTCTCTTTTTACTGGAAAAATGTCTTGTCTGCCTTTTCTGATTAATGAGAACATCTATATGCCTGCTTTTGTGACTTGAAGACTGATCTGATACCACTTAACTATGTTAATTTAGGAATGCACCTGAATATTTAATCCAGGGCTCCAGAAACTGAATGTAAAAATCTGAAGTGGTGGGATAATGAAAGTAATTTGTAGTTTGTCAGCAGTTACCTCCACACGTCTGATCAAAGAAGGATGGGGGGAAGCACAAAATTTTAGAACCAAAACTAATTGAAATTGTGGGATTGCTGGTATATAGGGCATTTCTCTAAGTTCAGACTTGGTTTTGTTTCAGGTAGGAGCAGTGCCAGCTCCTACAGGTGGGGCAGCCTGAAACGAATGTGTTTTTATCAGGGATGCTGGTGTCTGTCTCACTCTGTAGCTGTGGGATGGTGCTGGAGCCCTGGGCTTGGGCAGTGGCTCCTGTGGATCAGCGTCAGCCCAGGCTCTTCCAGCCCTTGGTGTGGCCGCTCACTAGAGCTTCCCCAAGTCGAGGAGGTCGGAGGAGCTTCTCAGGAGCTTTGTGATGAGATCTCCAGGTTCCTTCACTGTGAGAGGGAAACCACTTGCCTGCTAGGACACTGACCACCAAGTCAGTAGTGGTTTATTGAATGTGAAGGTTTTTTTCTGCAAAATCGTGCAGGTTTGGGCAACAGGACTTGCATACATCCACTTTATTTTTTTGGTTTGGATTTTTTCCTCCTGGAAGGTTCTGAGCCAACACAAATGAGGGTTTCTTTACATTAATTTTTAGTTGCCTTTTACCTTACTGTATTGCTGACTAGGAGTGGTCCCTGATCTGCCTCCCTCCCTCTGGGTGATGCACACCATTAGAGTGTGGAGGAAGCACCTTGCATTCAAACTAGAGCATCCCCACCTTGCTGCTTGTGGAAATCCTGGCCACGTGAGGGTGAGGGATGTCCGCAATGAGTGCTAGCATCAGAGAGATGGGAACAGCATACAGTCATTGCATTTTGTCCTGACCAAGATTGTTTTCCCCTCCATGTCCGTGCCCACATCTCCTGTTACGTCCCGTCCCCCCGCGTTACCACATGCTGGTGGTTCTCCACGCTTCCAGTCTGGGTCAGGCAACTGCTCAGCAGCAATGTTGTTCAACTCGCTGCTTCTGTGCTCTCATTCCCATAATGGTAGTGGTTAGGGATGAGGGAAGCTTTATTTTTTTTTCCTTTTGTCTTTGCTGAGAGCTGGAAGTGCTTCTGCCTGTACCGTAAGCGATGGTCCGCCCGGCAGTGCAGGAATTCAGGTGGTAAAGAGACTCTAGGCGCATGCATAGCAGCTTATTAAGGCACCGTGCCAACCTCTTACCAAAGAGATTTGCTTCTGATGAGCATTGGCAAGCTGTACTAAATAGGAGCTTTCAAAAACGCATCTTGTCCAACCTGAGACCAGGCTCCGGCACTCAGCTTGCAATGATGATCTGGTCCTGTTATTGTTACTTCTGCTTCTCAGCGGATGCTCGAGTTAATGCACAAAAATGTAGCACTGATTTTCTTCGTGGCTATCTTGCATTAGAATTTACGAGCAAAAATGCAAACGTAATTGTAACTGTGGTCTCAGGAGATAGAAGCCCCTTAAAAGCAGGAGAGTTTGGTCTTGCTGCTGCCTGGAGATCAAACTACTGCAGCATCAGCCATTTCTGTACCCATAAGTCATTCAGCAGCCGTTTCAGCTGGCGGTCTGATTTTTCATGGTTATCCTGGAAGAGAACAGAAACAGTGAAGGTCCACTTTTGTCTTTCGTGTCTGAGGTCAAGAGAGGCAGAAGGTCTGAAAATGTGTGCCAAGGAAAGCGGGGCTGAGCTCTGCCACCTTGACTTCTGTTGTGGGTATCTCACAAGCTGTTCCGCATGTAGAGCCTTTGGGTGTGATACGTAACATAAACCACTTATGCAGGGTCCAGTGAAGTAATTAGTGCTAAATAAAGTGAATATATTTGGTTGTTCTGATCTGGGTGACCATAGTGGCTATGTGGGCTTCTGGTAAAAATTCTCTCTCTGATTTTTTTTTTTTTTATATCTGTAAAGCAGTATGATGCTAACTTTCAGTACGGACAGTTTTACACGCTGATTACTGAAATATTCCTTCTTGCAAACCCAAAAGCCGACGGGTTTTCTAGATAGCTGTAACCTGTTCATGGGTTCAGGATTTTTTGTGAAGATGTAATGGGATTTTGTGGTATTTCGAGCTGCCACAGGCTTTCTCCTGTGTAGGAGACCTCTAAGGAATAAATATGTCTGTATATATTTTGTTTTTCTTTGCTCTTTTTGCATTTGTAGGCAAAATTGGAGTATGTTTGCAGCTGCTGCGTTGCGTTAATGTTAGAAAAGCATCTCTGAGGCTGGTTTAAGGACACAAACCACCTAGTGTGTATGTATCCGACCTGGGGAGGTAGAATCCTGCTCTTTGCTTGGTCCTCGCCTGCTTTGTGCGGCTCTGCCTGGTCTCGCTTCCCAGGCTGCGTTGTCCAGGTGGCGGAAGGATGGTCCTTTGAGTGCTTTTGCTTAAGCCAGGAATTAGGGATTATTAATGCAGTGGCAGTGATGAACGTTTGAACTTCTTGGTGCTTCTCTGAGGTGTTTGGTTGCTGGCAGCATTGCTGCCAGGCGGTCATCTCCACTGCTGTCTTCTCCCCTGGGTGTCTGCGGTGAAGCCCCCACGTCCGTGTTCAGTGCCAGGGCCTCTCCCCTTGGAAACACTGAGCACGTCCAGCAGTGACACTGAGCAGGAGAACGTGGTGGTGCCGAGCCCCCACCCTCCCAGAAAACCTCAGGCCGTTTACGTGTCTCTGACAATTGGTTTGGAGACTGACCTTCAGGAACCTGTTGTTGAGTGTTGGGCTGACAGTCACCTCTTCCATCATCTGTATGGCCCTGATGTGGTTGCCTGTCTAGAGCTTTGAATTCCTTGAATGAGAGTTATTTTAACAGTGCAAAGTATTAAGACTGAGGCTGTGTCTCTGTTTTTAACATGAAAGTCCTGCTATTCTGCAGAAATGCCATAATGAATTAAAATATTCCCTATGGAGAAGTGCGTTACATACTTATTATGATATCAGGCTGGAATAAAAAGCAGCCGGGCTGGCATTCATTTGCTGGTGAGGGGACACTATTAAAGTACTGTAAAGCAAGTGTAGCTTTGCACCACAGTTCTTGAATTCAAAGATTCCCCTCTGAAGGTGCCACGCATGATGGATTGTCACAGGCTCTTGTCCTGCCGTGACATTTCATTCCTATCCGATGTTGTCTTATGCTCTGCTCTGAATCTGCCAAACAACTGACCCCAGAATTTAATGCCACACCTTCTTCTCTTCCCTTTTTCTGAACAGCATCTTCTGCAGCTGAGGCTCTGAAATCCTGGAGGACACTGCATCTTCCTCAGGGACACGGACAAGGGGGAGCTGGAGCCTCTGGGGAGCTCAGAAAGGAATTGTGGCTGGTGGTCGCCTGAGGAACTTACCTTCACACCAATGTTGCTCTGAAACGAGTTGTGTCCAACATTCAGGTTTGGTAAGGTATGTAATTTTCCCCCTGCTCTTGTCTTTTTGCTCTTTTCTGAATATCTACCTATGGGGAATATAGAAAATTAGCAGCCTTTGTGTTTATTACGTGCCGTGCTCGTACTGCCTCTGTAAATAACCTTTGCACTCCCTGAATTTGGAGAGCATTCATCAAGAGTGAAGTGTTTTTAAAGTCATGGGCTTGAGGGGGTGCGTGTTTATATCGAGTGCTTTATTGAACAAAATGCCCGCTGATGGTTGTGTTTCGCTGTTGGTGATGTATACTTGGCAATAGGCATCCGCATTTTGAAAGTCCCACTTGTTGTGTTTCACTAATGTCTGCAGTTCAGAGGGTCAGAGATGGAGGGAAGAAAAAAGGCACTGAAGTAGCCGATTTGTAATACAGCTCCATGCCTTTCTTTGTGCTTTGTATATTCTCATTGTTTGCCAAGGATGGAAATAATACCAATTTCTTGCGTAATTGTACCTGCCCCCTTCGTTGTGTAGCACTTAAAATTTTTGCAGGGGTGGAGGTTCTCATACCCACACAGACACTGCCTTGGTTATGCTGTAGCAAGGCAATATGAGACTATCTTTTAACACAAATCGAGGGCCAGGACTTAAGGAATGAACTGTGCACAAAGCTTGTGCTATAGGAGCATTTAGGGTAATATAGCCTTTGATTCTACGGTTTCTTTTATCTAGGCCAAGTTATTTCTGTGAAGGCAAAGTTTGCTGATTAAAAAAACCCACCAAATTTAAAGCATTGGTTCCCAGATCTTAGTATAACAGTATCAGATGATGCTATCCTTTTTCATTTAACACGTGGGTATTGGCTTCTCTTATACGACTAAACCAGTAGTATAGTCTTGTTGAGAAAAATACAGCAGCAATATAACACCTGCACTTGGTGTTACTGGAGGGGAAAAAAAAATTAAAACAAAAAGTCAAGACTTTCTTAAAAGTCTCTAAGAAAACATGAGGCATCCAGATGCATGTACATTCATTCTCCTGCTTTTGATCTGGCTGCACCAGTAGTGTTTCCTCTGGAAATTGTAGGCTCAAACTCTCATGCTTCAGCAGAGCTCTGCCGGTCTGGAGCCCCCCTGTCTCCAGTGATTGCAGAAGAGGTTGGTGGCAACAGCTCGAATTAGGTCCTTAACTCTTAAATGTTGAGAGTCAGGAAAGGTCTCTTCCAACCACGCTGTATGCTGTTAATTGGTGCAGGCATTTCAAGAAAACAACGCTGTTGTCAGGGAGGAGAGGTTCCCATCATTAAAACCTCTGCAGAGCTTGCTCTGTTTGTCTGTCTGCTCTGGTGGCACCTGGTTGCTGGAAGAGGAGGTTGTTAAACGTTGCTCATGCTTTTGTTATCATCTTCACTTTTGTTTATTTCCAAGCTGCTGCTCTTGCGATTATAATACCTAAAGGGGAAAGCTGTAGGAGAGGTGTTTCATAATCAAGAGGGCTTCTTGACTCTTGCAGAGAAATATTATAATGTGGAAATCGCAGCGATTTATTTATTCCCTGTTTCTGTGTGAGATTTGCAGGTGAAAGGGTGTAAATCCTCCTTGCAGTGTGTGTGTGTGTTTTGCTGGGTGTGCAGGGTGCCCCAGGGTATGTGAGGATACACACCAGAGTGGTTGGTTGCTGATGTGACCGTGGTGCTGTCCCTGCCTTGGGCAGGATGGTGGTTCCAGCAGCTCCCCACGTCCTTCCCACCTGAGTCGGTCTGGCTCTCGCTCTCTAGGTTCACATCTCAGTGAGTATCACTGTGGTGCAAAGGCCATGCAGAACTTCAGAGAACCTCACAGTTTCAGAGGACGAAGAAGATTTTCAGTATGTGTAACGATTATTTAGGTATTAAACTCCAGGTTGGACCTTGGCTATATTTTTTGAGTTTTACTTTGTGATTATCGGAGCTAACAACTTGGTTTTTATTTAAGGAAAGCTCACATATTTATGGTAACTTGATCTCTAAGACCATTGCAGATTGAGAAGCTTGTTCTGAAGTTTAAAGAATTGGCAGCACTGTTGTTGTTCATTCAAGCGGCTGAGACCCATTTTTATCCTTTCTCTTCATCTAGAGAGCTCACGCAAACTTACCAGAAGAGTTAACTACCATCAACTTTATCTGTTCCCATGACACCCTTGTAAGAGAGAAGGGCTTCTTATCTCCATTTTATAGATGGTGAATAAGGAACAGAGTCACTTTGAGCTCACTGTGAAGCAGTGAACATCTATCTCTGATTTGCATGCAATCACAAGTGCAAAAGGTGCATCAGATACCCACAGCCCCACAGCTGGAGACACAAAGAGCAGCTGAGTCTACAGGGCAAAGCACCAGATTTGGATGTGGATCCATTTGGGGTCACTGCTCAGGTCTGAGCCAGTTTCTTCCAAGTGTCCTGCTCTCCCAAGTAGAGGGTGTTTTAATTAAGTGATTACAGTAACAACAGATGACATCAGGACCCACGTTTGCTCTGTGTCTCTGCTGGAAATGGCAGCATATGTCCAAATAATGTCAGCTGAGCTCATTCATCTTTGCAGCAGAATGTTTGCTCATGTGAGGCAGCAGATTCCCTTTGAGCAGCACTTACGCCATTGTGGTGAAGGTAATCTTATTGTGTAAGGAATTATTTTAAATGGATCTGTAGATAATATGCAGAGTAATATTTTTTTCTTAAATTGCTCATTTTTTAGATTAGTAGAATCCGGTTAGTAAAATGCTCTGTTCTGCTGAAAAAGCACATTTAATAAATATGTAAGAGAAAAATTTTAAGTAGCCATTAAACATAGTTAATAAATTTTATCTTGCAAGTAGAATTGGAAAAAACCCTGTTCATTTAATGTGTTTTATGGATCTCATAGCAATTAATTGTCTTCATTACATGGATATAAATCCTTAGTGTAATTCACCTTTTTCAGATGAATTGCTCTGGAACTTTTCCCTTTGTTTAGGCTGTAATATTATTTCAGCTTTGCAGAGCAGTGGGCAGGTGTCTTTTTCTCACTCTATGTGGTCTGGTAAAACATTATTATTTCTCTCTTCAAATCTGTCTTGCTTCTTATCTGATTTCATTTATGAAACCAGAAACAAACACTGATTTTACGTGCCTCTAGGTTTGGATGTCAAAATAAGGCCTTAATGTGACTTTTCGATGGCTCGATTGAGGGGTGCAGGTCTACTGGCTGTGGGTGAAAACGTGTCAGTAAAATTGTCCTCCCGTGTTCCTGCAGGAAAAGTTCAGCTGGAGCATCGCGGTACATCTGCTTGGATTCCCAAAGTTAAATGCAAAGCTTTATTTTACATAAAGGCTTTATTATTCTTGACTGAATTTTGCCCACCAAATAAGGAAAACAGGACAGCATGTAGGATTGCTTTTTACATATGTTTTTATCACTGCGCATGCTGAGCTTGTTTGTGTGAGTAATATTTATGCAAATATTTTCTAGTGTTTCTCTGAACTGTTTTGCCAGGGTGAGGAGATAAAATGGCTATTATGTTTGGAAGTTTTGTTGCAAGATCAGCAGACTGGCTGTTAACGTATCAATTCCCTCGATGACACCACTCCTGCAACCCTATTCACTCAGCTTCTCCTGACAGGGCTTTTATTGAATCCATCAACCTGACACATATCAAAGCACAATTTCTGATAACAAATATCTTGGTGTAAAATGAATTAAAAAGCTGATATCAGCAGCAGGACTGGGTTGAATTTCTGAAAGAAAATGAGAAACTCCAAAACTAACATGAGATTCTTAAGATACCAATCGCAGAACAGTTTTATAATAGTTCTTTACCTGTACTCTTGAAGTACTGAGAAGTCAAGGGGTCTGCCCAAAGTCATGCACATGGGCTTGTTCTTGGGCTGTCAGCCTGTGGCTCTGCCTTCTGGGCTGATGTTTGTAGTGTCACTTCGGAGAGCATGATGTAGTAGTTGTTTATTTTCTCCTGGAGACCTCTCTCCTGTGAGGACCAACGACCTCCTTGTAGTAACTTTGCACTCTGGTCTTTGAGAAATTTGGAGACTGAGGAGCGGGAAATGCCAACCGAGGTCTGAATGGAGTTAACAGCTTCTTTCTCTCAGAAGATGCAACAGTTTGGAGCCCCTTGTCCTCTGTAGAGCTGCTGCTTGGCAGCCCATGGGCCGTGTCTGGGGCAGAGTCCAGCAGGGGTGGAAAAGAATGTGCGTTTCTTTGGGCCGCAGATGTTTTGCAATTACCTGGCTCAAAACCTTCTTCTGAGAACATGTTTCCATATCTCCTTGCTTCCTTCTTCTCTCTGTCTCCCTCTCCTCGTCCTGCTTTTCTGTCCCCTTCATTTTTGCATCTCTTAGATGATAAGCAGCTCCAGGCAGGGCTGCCGCTGCACTGGTTCTGTTCTCACTGCGCCCAGGCCTGCTTACTTCTTATTTTTGGCTGGCACACCCTATAAAGTATTAGTTAATAATAATCATGCTTTTTGCTCTGTGGCACGTCTGCTCTTTGGATAAGTATCCACTGGCAGCTTGCAGCCTAGCAGAGAGGAAGAGGAGGGCGGCCAACAGTTGATGTGGAAAATTAATTATGAGCTACCATCCTCCTGCCACGTGGTTAAGGCAGTTCTGCTTTCCAAGCTTTACATCCAGCCTCACAGGAAAAAAAAAAGAGGGGAATACTGCATTTTCTTCCTCGAATAGTGGGAATGTTGCCAGAACAAAGCTTAGTGGAGAATGTCACACATGGGGCTGATCACTCAGGATGCTCTAGAGCCTTTATGGCTCTGCCTGCAGTTGTGACACCACCCAGATAGTAATTTTTACCATTCATTGGACAAATGTTAGCTTAATTGCTCGTCCTAGTTGGTAAAGGCCTGTGTGTGTGGTAGGGAAGTCACCCGTGTCCCAAATGCAGTCAGGGAGCAACATTTTGTGTTTCTTTATGGCGGTGACTTGGTAACGTTCAGGTTCAGATGAGCTACAGCTTGTTATATTTTCATCCTTCAGGATGACACATTTATTTCATAATGAACCACCAAAACTGGCCTGTGATTTAGAGGGGGGAGAGTTTGACAGGCACCGTGTGGCTCTGGGAATGTAATTACCTAAAGGAGCAGTTCTGTCCCTGATCCACCTCTGTCTTAAGGATCACAGAAATAATTGCTGGAAGCCCCAGCACCGTATGGACTTCAGGAGCCGTTCTGGTCTCATAATTGCGTGCTGGGTCCTACTGGCTGGAGTGGAGCATTGAAGAGCCAGCACAGCACAGATTAAGTGCCGAAGATGCCCTTCCTTAGATAGCTCTATAGGATGCATGAAAGGACATGAAAGAGGATCTCGGAAAGCCCTGACAACTTTTCTAAGTGACTGTTTGGGGCTGAGCTAAAGAAATGAGCGTTTGGTGTAACTTTCCTCATTGAAGTCTGAAGGTTATTGAAGTGTGCGATGGAAACAGCCTTGCAAAGCCGCAACAGGGGATACTTTATTGTATTAACAGCGTCTCTTTAGACCAGAAAAATCATTTAGGCTGTTCAAATTTTTCAGTTAAGGTATCAGAAGTCTCCACTTTGCACATTTTTATTATGAAATTTATTGTCACAGTTGTTGACAGTTAACTGAGGGGGTTGATGCTCTAAGAAATACCTAGGATTTTGTAAAGGGCCAAATTGCTGCCTTGGTGGAAATCACTGACTCGGGTCATGTTGTTGTGGCTTCTAGTTTCCTCTTCTTGAGCTCTGCCTCCTGATCAACACAAACCTCTCTCTAGTGCTGTCGTGCTAGTGGGTTTTTTGGGTTTGTTTTTTTTTTTTTTCCCAGCCAGGAGACTGTATTTGGAAGCACAAACCTGTTGTACAAGTTCTTTAGATGCGCTGCAAATAATTATGAATATGTTTAATGAAGGGAAGCTGAAACATACTGAAAACATTTGGAAATGTGAGAGAATGTGTGCAGCCAAGCATTAGCTGTGAATGGAGAGTTCTTGCTGGCATAATTTAATGGGAGCTTTCCAGCTTGTAGTTTCTGTGGTGAATATACAGAATATGGCAAAAACTAGAAAGACAGGAAAGCTGGAGGTGAATGGGAGGAGAAACGGCTGCATTTCACTTCTGGGAGCAAAGGGACAATGAAGTGAGCAGCATTTCTGTTGATGGGCTACGGCCCCCATCAGTCTTTGCCTCCCAGTTACTGGGAAGGGGCCAGCAGAGACCTGGCTGGCACTGGCACCCTCTAAGCAAGGTAGCATCTCATTCCTTCACCACAGCAAATGCCGTCTGTTGTTTTCTCCTGACTACTCAGTTGATAGAGGGTAGATTTCTATTTATTTTCTTTTAATATTTTTTCCCCTCTACTATGTGGGTAAGTAGCTCCATTTATATCTCACCAGACAAGCTTGGTACCTTTTGACATTAGTGGCCATATACCTTTTCTCCCATCTCAGGAACTGGCCCCTTGATCTTTTTGGCGATTGCTCTCTTCCTTTCTTCCCAATACTGTTGTGCTTTCCCATCTTAGTGTCGAGTGAGAAGGAACTTGCATCAGGTGGTGTATAAAAAATTGGGGTGGGGGACTTGACATAGTTGATGAGCGCTCAAGCTGTGTTGTGATGATGCCATAACCTACCCAGGTGGAGAAGCTGAGAACTAAAGCATTCAGTTGCCTAGTCTGGTGTACTAGGAATTGGTGCCACTGTTTGGGATGAGCCCGTTGGGCAGCAGGAGCAGGCTGGGCTCACAGAGTAGCAGTCGCTGTGCCTTGGGCAAGCACCACGCACTTGCTGGGTTGGAGAGCAAGTGTGCTATGCACTGGGCTTGCCTTTCTTGAGAAAGGGGACCAGTTCTGTGGGTATTGCTGGGAATCAAGAGGCCCCTTAGCCTCCACGTTGGTAGAACAAGGGGTAATGGCTTTAAACTAAAAGAAGGTACATTTAGACTAGATATAAGGAAGAAATTTTTAATGATGAGGTTGGCAAAACACAGGACCAGGTTGCCCAGAGAGGCGGTAGATGCTTCATCCCTGGAAATGTTAAAGGTCAGGTTGGACAGGGCTCTGAGCAACCTGGTCTAGTTGAAGATGTCCCTGTTTGTTGCTGGGGAGGTTGGACTAGATGATCTTCAAATGTCCCTCGCAACCCAGACTATTTTATGACTTGTGTTCATGTGTGAACCCACATGGTCGTACCATACCACCATCCCCTCTTCCATGAAGGCTGTGCGCTCCTGTTGGCTGTGCTGGAGCTGATCAGGGAGGGTGGTCAGGGCAGTAGAAGGACATTTAGCCGTACATGCACTGCAGTTTGCTCAGACTAATATCTCTCTCCTTCTGTTAGGTCCACTGAAAATTTCCTCTGCAATGCTCTTAAAAGAAAAGGTGGTGAAACAACAACAAAACAGGTCTTTCTCATTAGGAAAGCTTGTAGGCACCTCTCCTTGGCTCAGGAGCAAGGGAAGGGGGGGTGGGCAGCCCTGCACTCTGCTCACTTTCTGTCTGGGAGGAATTTCTAGTTGTTAATGATTAATTCAAACGTTTCTTGTCATGAGTACAGTGTGCACAGAGTGATAAATCTGTGGTGGGTTAGAGGTTGAGGTTGCTCAGTGCTGACAATTAGTTTGAGCCACAGGCTTTGCTTTCATTGGCATTTTCACAGCATTAACCCAGACCTTGTCAATTAAAATCCAGACACATTTTGATGAGGGACATCTTCTTCTAATGATAATTGTAATAATATCACTTTTATTCATTTAAAACCTGCCAGGCAGGCCACGTTTCCTGGAAAATAACTGCCCAAGTTTCACATTGCCTAAATAACTAGGAAGTATCTTTCCATTTTTTGAGCTGACATTTCATCAAAAATAACTAAAAGCAAATGAGACCATAGCTGTTCATCTTTGAACACTAACCAACTACAGTCAAGCTAATTTGACTTTATCTGTTAAAATAAGCAGGTTTATTAGCTTTCACTTTGGAGGCTAATAAACATTTGATAATTGCCTTTAGTTGGTGATGGAGATTTATACTATTTATTATTGGCTTTTCTAACTATTTGACAGGATAGCTCCAGAGCATGTCTCAGGCAGTGATCCATTTATGCAGCTCACCTGTTCATTAGATGGAGGAGGAAGCCTGGGTGTACGGGTTGATTAAGGAACTTGTCTGAGTTGCACAAGAATTCTGCAGTAGAATGAAACCCAGAAATCCTGTTTCTGTTCTAGTACATTAACTGCAGTGGTTTTTTAATGTGTCTGTAAATATTATACTTGGAATCTCTGTCAAGCTATAAAAATGCGTATTTAATAGTTGGAATGGGAGTGATATATCAGATATCAATTGAAAATCCGTTGTGGTTTTATTTTAGCACAACATGAAAAAAAAACAAAGCAAAGATCAGGTTTAGTTCTGCATGGAAAAATATTTCTGAGAGGTGGTTCATAAGTGAGATCCTGTATGAAACGCTGGGGCAGGGAAGTGAAAAGCTGTATCAAGTGAGA
>JAOXNO010000052.1:48500559-48511498 GCA_028565335.1 Limnodromus scolopaceus
TTTCTGAGAGGTGGTTCATAAGTGAGATCCTGTATGAAACGCTGGGGCAGGGAAGTGAAAAGCTGTATCAAGTGAGACTGTTTCTAGATCTTGCAACATGTTCACTCTGGGCTTGTCCATACGGGTGGAAAGTGCTGCACTTCTTTTTACTTAGGTGTTCCCTTGTTTCTCTGGTAAGACATGGATCGCTGGCCTTTAGCCAGGTCACGTTATTTGTCATTTCATTCCTTTAAAATCTAGGTCCTTCAAATAGTCAGCACTTGTGTATTTAAAAACCTCATCAGTATTATAAACAGGCTTCTTCTCTGGTCCTTCTCTGAAAGGTGTAGGTGAAGGAACTGATTAATTAAAAGCACCTCTAGGTGATGCCATAATATAAATAACAATAAGCCTGCCTTATTTCTATAGCAACTGGAATAATGCTACCAGTTGTTAGTAGTTCAAAATTCAGGGCATAGCATGGACTCTGAGTAGGAAATCCAGGGACAAAATACTGCATTGAAAAGAGGTTGAGGGATAATAACTGAGAAGTAAATGGACTTGTGCTGCTGTGACTGTATTCTGGAAGTTAATGGTTGTGCTTTTAGTAAATACAAATACTTATCCACCTCCACTCTGGTAGGGCTCTTCTTTTTTTTGCTTCCCCTTTCCAATGTGAACTGGCAAGCCTGTAATCTGCATTCTTCTGTGTATAGAAATGGCACCGACAACAGCATAGCTTGAAGGCTGTAAATATTATCACATATTTTTCCAGTGAGCCTTTAGCAACTGAGCTATGTGTTTATGTCTCTCATTACTCTAATTTTTTTTAAGAGTGCATTTATAAGCATTAGAGGTGATCGATAAAACCTGACCTACCTTTGCAAGTTAAATAGGCCTTATTTGAAACTACCTGGCTTAAAGAGAATCAGATTTGTTAGCAGTGATTTAAGAGCAAGCAAGGTCCATTTACATGCCAGTTCTTTTCCACTTTTGAGGTTTGAATTGCATTGGAAAATTTGTCACTTTGCACGTCTAGGCATGGAAGTTGCAGCTAACACTTTATTAAGCATGCCATTATGTAGGAGCTGCCTTCTTACCTTGGAATTCAATATATCTTATTGAAAAAGAATGTAATTAATAGATATGGAACACGCCTAACTGCACAGAGGGAAGTCTCCATGAACATTGATTCTATGAAGTATTTTCTATTTGTTGCTTTTAATCTTTGAGACATGTTCAAGGGGTAAAAAAGAATGTACAATTTAAAAAAAATACACAAAATAGTCACAAAAAATACAAAGACATTGAGAAGAACTGAATCCTAGTTATAAAGATATATGTTCATGATGTTCCTGGCACAAAGATAAAGTGCTCAGCAACAGACTTTTGGGGTTTTCTTGATATGCAGGTGGAGTTGTTTTGAAGATTTATTCCACAGAGATCTCACTTTAAATATTAGTATGTTAAAAATTGTTCAATATTGGGTTTTGAAAGGGAGACAACTCTTCACAGCACCCAGCTCTTAAGCTGGTTTGGTCCCTGCTGCTTCTGAGAGCAGCTTTGGAGGGGAGCTCCGTGCCGTGATTTCTCCTGCCTGCCTGTCCCACCCGGCTGTGGGCACGGCACTGGGGTGCTGCTAAAGCAACCCTTTTACCATTTACTGCTAATTTTCTAATGGCTGAATTTGTTGTTTAACCCTTTGATGACAGTATAGAAGTGGAGGCTGGAAGGAAAATGCTTCCCAGTACAGGTCTGGGTGAGCGTGAGGAAGGGATGGATTGGTGCAGTCCTCTATTTTTCCCTCTTGTGACTTTTAAACTTTTAATTTAAGAACTTGAAAGCCATATGGAATGGTGATGAAAGGCAGGTTTGGTGATACAAATTGAATACTGTATTGGCTTAAAAGTAGTCTGAAAGATGTAGCAATAATTGGTCATTGAGGTAAATGTGCTGAAATAAAACGTTCCAGCAAGAATGCTGTATCCTGCAGATGTTAATCTCTGTTACAGAAAACTATTTTAGGATGTTTTAAATGTTTTTATGGGGCTTGTTTGTCATAGTCATCCAGCTATCTGTTGGGCTAGTTTTTATTGCTGTGGTATGTGGTGTGGTGCCTCCGGAGGTTCCAGCTGAGATCGGGCATAGTACGTGCATTTACTGAGAGTGTGTCTCAGGTTCACAAGGTAATTATGTGCCGGCCCCTTTTCCTCTCCTCTGCGTGGTTCACATTTGGAGCAAGAGGCGTGTGGACTCGATGAAAGCCATCAGAAGGCACTGTTGCTCAAATATTGATGGATGCCTCTATTGTTTGACATGGGTTTTTTGTGTGGTAATTTCAACTTTGGACTTGTGTGCGTGCATGCACATAATTTGCTGGAGCAGTTGTTAATAAGCATTATTCTTAATGAGCCATTTTGTTCCTAAACGGTTCTGTCCGTCTCGACGACCGGTTTGAGCCCGACTGTGCTCAGTGCTGGGGAGCGAGGTTGGCCCAAGGAGTTTTCCTGTTAAAAACCAAAGTGCAGTGGGTGCAGGAGCCGCGGCAGCCAGCGAGCGTGGAGGCGACAGATGGAGCACAGCGGCGGAGATGAGGGATGAGCAGAGCTCCGCGTGTCGCGGGGCATCGATGATCAAAACTCCTCTTTGTTGCGGTGCCTGTACAAGGCTCGCAGCAATCAGGGATTTGGTTTGCTGAGACCAGCTCCTGCCTTGTTAACTACTACTTCTTGATTGTTTCTGTCTATATCCATCTGCTGCCTTTTCTTTGTCAGAGCTGCAAATTCCTTCGGGTTCAGACAGTTTTTTATTTTTGTGTTTGGGCAGTACCGAATTCAGTCGGGTCCTGGCCCAGGGTTAATGCTAGTAGCTGTTAGCAGTGGCATTTACATATGAAAACAAGACATGGGAAAACAATTATTTTCACGTTCTGATTATCTTTATTTCCATTCCAACATCCGCTGAATCTTTGAAACGGAAAAAATTATTTAAATAAACGATACATGATTAAAATGATTATTGTAATGTTCTCTACCACAAATAGTTCCATGCAGGAAATGCAGGTTTTTTGCATGTGGTTGTTTATATACATCTGTATTAGCCTGGCAAATAGATTTTTATCCTACAGCCTGGCTGCCACTTTCCTAGGTGCGTATTCATGTTTAGTGTAGCTCTCCTGTGTATTTGCATACATAAATACACACTTGTTTTTAACACCTGTTGGCACCCTTTAATTATATCTTGACCCTGGGGCTGCTGGCTTTGAGGTCTGTGCGGCCGCAGATAGCTGGGTGTTCTGTATTGTTCTTTTTTTTCCCAAGACCTGAGCCCGCCTGGCACTGACCCGCCAGCTGAAGTTTACCCTCCTGGCCCAGCGCCACAGCTAAGTGCCTTTCAGCGAGTTCTCGGCTATAATCCTGAGCTGATTTCTGGGATGCAATTCACTGCTACGGTTCTCATATCAAAAGGGGAGTGATTTGCATTTCCTGCACGTCGCGGTGTTGCCAGCCCCGGAGAATGCTGCAGAGAGAAAGTTAACACAATTTGATAAAATAAGGAAAATGAGCCTATTTACAGTGTTGCATCTGATGCTGTGGAGGAATTTGATGCAGACAAAGAGTTGGCACTAAGTACGAATTTAGGCTGTGCACAGAGATTAATTTGGGGGCTTTTTTTGGCTCCTGGGAAAAAAATAGGAGGATTGTCCTTAAAGGCTGAATGTGTGGGGAGCTGTGTGCTCGCCTTTGTGCGCCTTTCCTCTTTATCTCGGTTCCTTATTGTGTTGCCCCGTAAAGTCTCTCTCTTCTCTAGATATTCATCCAGAGCAGGGTCTGCATGGCGCGTTATCTTTGTTTTTATCTGATCCCCTCAGCCCTCTGCACTTCCCCCTCTGAAAAGCCATCGAGCAGTCACGCCAGCATCATTTGTACGAAGTGAAACACTTTACGTTGAGATATTTTAAGCACGTCCATACTGGAAAAGCCATAGGAATGGCAGGGCTGCAGCGCTGGCTGCTGATTCGCATTCAGCTGCCCGTATTTGTATGCAGAAGCCGACTCGGCAGCAGCCTCGCATTCATTTCCTGAGTATCAATTACTTATCAGTAATACACAAGCCCAATTAAGGAACTGGAGGGAGGTCGTAGGGCTGGAAACGTGGCCGTGCCTCCCCCCCTCCGAAGGGGTGAAGTGCCGGGACATGAGCTGAAGGGTCCCTCGTCAGAGTTTGCATGGGTGAGGCTGCACACGTCTGAGTTTGGAGAGGCAAAGGGTTTATCTGGTGTGGGTGACTGAACTGGTGATGTTACTCATCTCTGAGCCACATTCCTGCAGCCTGGCCTAACTTTAGCTTTATTTCCTAGTTTTTATGAGCACCGTTCTTGGACGTATTCACCGTGCGGCAGGGAGGGGTTGTGTAACGGGGGCAGCCAGCAAAACATAGTGCGTGAAGCTTTCTCAAATTCATTGCACCTTGTCTTTCTCGTTTGAGGCTTTGATGTTGTGTACTTGCAGCTGCAAATGTAGAATTACTTGTGAATGTGATAAACCTGCCAGGACTGGCACCAGCAGCTCCTCTGCAGGGTTTGTAGTCTCAGGTCAGGGGTTTTTTTAGGCAATAGTGAGTAGAGGTCTCCAAAATTCACCTTCATTCTGTTCTGTATGGGGCATTCCTTCCCTCCCATTCTACTTCTTGTTTCTTCCCTGCATCTCAGCAACGAAATATCTTTGTTCGTGTCTACATTTTACCCAGCTTTAAAAGAACTGAAACTTTGCTTAGTTCTGCTTTAACTTTAGAAAGTCCTTTAAAAGCGGACCATAGAGGTTGACCACACCAGGAAAATACCACCGTGCCACCTTGATTAGTTTGTGTGCCTCACCTCCTCTTCCTCCTAACTTCGACTATTGCTTCTTGTCATCCTTGAGTTCATCTTTTTCTTTTGTTTTCCCCCTTTTCCTTTCCTGTCTATGAAGATTTGTGCTGCCTGATATGATCACCTCCCCGCGCTGTTTGAATCTTAATGCAAGTGCCCTGGGAAGAGATTACACTCACTCTTCAAACTGGTACGTCTCTCTTAATGTGTGATGTCCAAAGAGAAGATTATTTCTAGTTCTGGTCCTGGAAATTAAAACCAACACGTGCACATGTTGCTTTATCCAGACGCAATGTAAACTTGAGTGGAAATAAAACCCCAGTGTGGGTACTCTTGTCTTGGCTGGCGTACATCTAGTCAGGGCTGTACTTCTCTGCAAACCTTATCCCTGATAAAAAGGGATGCTCTGCATCTTTCTGTCCCTCTCACTTATTTTTTCCCCTATTCTATTTTTTTAACAACTGATTTCCTTAGGGAGTTGTTAATGTTCAGGGCTTTTTTCCCTGACATTTTGGACAATGATGTGACAACACAAGTGCATCTATTACTCTTCTGCTGGGAGCTGACTAAAGCAAAGGACTTGATGGATAATGGCTACATTTTCCGGCAGTGCCTGATGTACATGTGAGAAGAATGACTCAGTGACCTGCATATAAAACCAAACTATGTTGGGCACAGAGTCTGAGCACAGAACTAGGAGAGAAGGCTGAGAACAGGTAGCCTTTCATCATTAATTCCTTATTTTGCTCCCCTTCTCTCTGTTGCTGGAAATCTGGTGCTTTCTGTGTTGTTGCAGCAGTGCAGCTTGTGGCGTGGGAATCTATAATCTCTCCTCCATGGAAAGGGGAGGCAAAGGCAGCAGACTTGTATGTTACGGGGAGCTTTGAGGAAAGGAGGTTGTACAATTGAAAGCAGAGCATCACTTCACCTTTGGCTGCTAAAGAAAGCTGATTCTCCTTTTCCTTGAGTGGTCAATTTACACTTGTGCAAATTGAATGTAACACAGCACTGGCTGGAGCTTATATTTGGTGCTTCTGGGGGTGCCTGCAGCCATCAGGGAGAAAGCTGGAAGCTGTCAGGGCTGGCTGGGGCTCTGGACCTGGGAGTCAGATGGCCGTTTGAGCATCATGTCCCATCAGGGCCCCTTACCCTGGCAGGTGAGACACGCTGGCTGCAATGCCATACATTTGGTGCTTTGCTGGGTGGTGTATGCATTTTGCTGAAGCTGATACTGCTCTGCTTTATATTGCACAGCACAGACTTACTAAAGCTGATTTTGAGCTCAGGCAGTCGAGAGGGTGTGGGGAAGGAGGGAGGAAAGGGTGTAACAGGGGGAAGGTGCTCTCCCCTCCCTGTCCCCTGGCGTGTCATTTAGGTACAGTGCCCCTGACCACTAACTTGTGTCTCCTTCTATTTTCTTTCTCTGCAAGACCACAATCAAGGATTCAGATAGCTTTCATGGAAGTGGCGAAGGAAAAGCGTAAGATTGCTTTCACTAAAAGTGTAAGAAGGAGAGTAAAACGAGCTGCATTTTTGCACCTGGAGAACCAGGGCGCAGGGAGAGGATGGATGGCAGTTCTGCCCCTCAGCTGGATCATTCTCATGAGCAGCACATCAGGGATCTGCGGCAGGGTGGGAATCCCCAAACCTTTGCTTTGCTGAACTGCTCTGAAGTATAATGAAAATACATAATTTTTGAAATGACCTATTGGCTCAGGGAGTAGCTTACAGGTGTAATTTCCGTGGTGTAGTGAAGTCCATTTCCTCCTTGATGTTGCAAGAGCCTGAGCTACTGTCTTTGCATGAGGAGAATAAGGTGTGCCGAGCAGACCTTGAGTGTTTAGTTTCCACAGGGAATACACTCATAAATGTTTGTAAACAAATGGGAAATTGCCGTGTGCCAACAGAAGAAAAGTAACAGAATGACAAAACAGAGCCCAGGTAGAGTACCTGTTTCTGGAACACACTTTCTGTGAATACTTCAGCTGGCTGCTCTGTGCTTTGGATTTTCCATCTTTTCAAGGGCAGTCCCTCACCCTTACCTGGGATTTTGGGAAGATCAGTACTTTGACCAGGTGTGAGGTAGTTGGGGGGGAGGGGGCACACCAGAGACACCAAAGAACATCCCTACATCAGGCACAGAGGTACCAGAGAAATCAAAGTGCCCTCTGTCGCCCTAACTGCTATTGTACGTGTTCTTCAGTTTGTACAAGGCAGCACTGCCTGAAAAACTTCCTTTCCTCTACTTAATGTAAATTACAACTGTAATAATGTTTATTTCAAGTGAAACAGGGTGCTGTAGCTGTGATTGGCATCTGCAAATCCGCACGGTTTCAACCAAAAGAAAAAAAATCATGAAAATATTCTGCAAAGAAATGATGATATCCCATGTGCCTTATTATAGAACATTTTGCCAAGAAACTTGTGGCTGTAACGAGGAGGTTGATATATTTCCCCACTGTCACAGCTTTAAAACCTAATTGCCCCCAGGTTTCTTGATTATCTCCAACACAGCTGTCACGTTGCCCCTTAGAAAAAAATGAACTGACATTACATGCACAAACTTCAAAAGGTCTTTTTTTATTTTTTCTGGAAACAGGCAAAATTATTATCAAGCAGTCTCTGGTGTGTTTACCAAACTTGTTGGAATATTGCACTGAATTGGGCCCCTGTTGCTTCCGTATCACAAGATAAGCGATTGTTCAGGTTTCCCATCACACTCGGGCATTACCACAATAGGGCTCCTGCCAATATTTTGTACTTGCTGCCTACATAAGTAAGAGTATTATTTAATAGTTGTGGCTGCAATAGGGGCTCTGTTATCCCAGGATGTAATCCTCTCTGTCGCTGCAGGAAAGGTGTCCTCAGAGCCTTTGCCGCATCCTGTTGTGTCCCCTGTAGAAAGGGAGCGGTAATGCTGTCCTTTTCATATTGCATGTGCTGAGTGCTTCGTCCTGGAACAATGCGTTGCCGCTGTTCAAAATGGGCCTATTTTCCAAGAAAAAGGTAATATAAGAATAGTGAAAATAGCTCATTTTCTGAGCTTTTAACAAGTCCAAACTCTCTTCACAAATAACTGAATATCGCTTTCCCTTTAATTGGAGATATTTCCAGCCTATCTTGTTCCTTAGAATAACCCCTGATTGATGAGGATTTTCAAAACAGTAATCACCCAGCTCCCTGTGGCTTTTGGTAGGAGTTTAGCGGCTGATTTCCCTTTGTGGCTTTACTATTAATCTCCCATTGACCTAATCTCCCAAGCAGATACACGTGCCACACATGCAGACCCCCAGGTTCTGGCCCGGTGGCTACGTGGGCTCCTGTATAGCCCCAAGTGTGGCACCAACGTGGTTTTATGACTTGATGAACCATGCTGGGCTGAGCAGGAGCATTATGCTTGAGGTTTTTAGTGGCTCAGGGAGGGGGGGAAATGGCTCAATTTTAGGTTCCAGCTGTCATTCTCTGCTCCTGCAAGGGTTAAAAAAAGAATGGTCAAAATGGATGTGAAAAAGAGAGAACATTTCGGAACTCTGGGAAGCTTCAAAAAGGCATGTATTTTGTCAAATCCTTTCTGGGCTGTCTTGCTCCTTAGCATATAGGAGGTATGGCTGTCAGGAGTGAGTTCAGGACAGGGTTTGGGTTAGTGTTGTTTCAGGACTTTGGCCTCACAGTCTCGTTCGTGGTGGTAGAGATGAGGGGATGGACAGAGAGACTGAGGATGCTTTCTCTCCATGCTTTCTCACTGGGTACTCACCCTGTTTCTGGAGCCCGCTGGCCACAGCCGGAGCTCTGCTCTCTTACCCTGGTGCAGTGGGAGATTGCAGATGGCAAAGATTTGGAGAGATGAGTTTAGTTTGAAAACAAGTTCTTTTCTGTCCTCCAAATGCTTTATGTTAATTTTAGAAGGGGGGAAAAGCAATCAGCCAACTAAAAACAGCATTGTGATGACAAGTAAGTGATGCCTAGCCTGTTCCAGAAGGCTTCGTTGTGTGTATCACTAAGTGTTTTTGTTTGTGCAAATTCTAAAAAAAGAATAAAGCTTATAGCCTTTTGGAAGCCATGCTGAGACTGAAACAGCCAAGGAGGGAAGGAGGAAAATGCCACAAAACCCATGAGCAGTGAGGTGAAAAGTGAGAGAAGAGTTTTGCAGGGCAGTAACTGTGAATTAGGGAGACATAAGCGATTGGGTCACTGGAATCACTGAGGGTGGTGAGACACTGGCCCAGGTTGCCCAGGGAAGCTGTGGCTGCCCCATCCCTGGAGGGGTTCAAGGCCAGGCTGGATGGGGCTTTGAGCAACCTGGTCTGATGGGAGGTGTCCCTGCCCAGGGCAGGGGGGGTTGGAACTCAATTACCTTCAATGTTCTTTCCAACGCAAACTATTCTATGATTCTGTGATGATTCAATGAATTGGAGACCTGAGTATTGTAGGAAACACATCATTCCCTGTCTTGCTTTAGGCCAGATTTTTCAGCTGTGCAGGTTTGAGGGGAGCAATTGCCATCTCCCTTCTCAAAAGCCCCACAGGAATCCTCGTTGCTGGAAAATTTGCAAAGGGCCTGGTTAGAGCTAGACGTGCAACGACCCACATGAGGCTCATTTTCCCTCTTTCTGTGGCAAGATTGCAGCAGGCTGAAAGAGTGCAAGGTGCTATCAGGAGGGAATCCATCCTCTGCGTGGATCCGCGAGGAGCTGTAAGCTGCAGGCAGGAGAGGGGTTTGCGTGGCGGTCGGAGCTCAGATGAGAGGGCACACGGTCTTCAACCAACTAACCCACCTGCGCTGCACCTCGAAGGTGGGCAGAAGGGGTTTGTTTTTTCTATCTTATCTGAAGGTGTAGAGGGAATTAGTCACTGCTGGAACGTAGTAACCACCGGCCTCATGCCTGGTGCAGGGGGAGAGGGACAGCACCGCTGCGAGCGTAAGATGCAGGAGGGTGACAGCTGGCAGAGGTGCATTAGCGTGATGGAAACCTGTAAATGGAAACGCTTGCAAGTGAGGAAAGATGAAAGTGTGTATGTGCTTGTAGGATCCTTGTTATCGTGTTATCTCGGATCTTTAGGGACAAAATAGCCACTCATGCATGGAGAGTAAACAGACACACAGTATGTATAAGTAATGTGTGGAAGAGGAGCTTCTGAATGCAATTTCCATCTTTATTTAAAAACCTGCTACTTAGGCAAATTATTATAATTCCAGTGACACTAACTAATCCGTCAGTAATTAGGATGGGAAATGGGAATATATTCCACAGAAATGATCTTGATATTTCACCAGTCCAATTGTACAGCAGTCTTCTCGAAGAATAAGCTGTCATTTGCCCAGAGTTTTTTGGAAGGCTATAATTTAGCTGATTAAAAAAAATAATCAAGAAAATTCCCCTGGTGAACTCCATGTTGGGTTGAGGGCACCAAGTTTAGAATAATATGATTAGTCGTGCTTTCGCTGCTTTTACTGTATCTTGTTTTAGTGGTGCTGATTATGTAAATAGTTATAATAATCCCATCTTTTCTCGGCATCAGCGGCGTCCTGTGAGCTCAGCCCTTCTCCAGGCTCGGTGAAGCCACGTGGCCACTGATTTAGCGTAGATGCTACTGCTGCTCCCTTTGGAGGGCTCTTCTCTAGCAAGGCGTAGGCACAGTCTTGCTGAATTTAAAAGAGCAGCTACTTATCAAATGGTTTTCAAGAGTCTAAATTGCAGATGAACTTCTCTGTGCTTGTGGTTACAGCTTTGGGAAATGGAACATGTTGGAGAAATGTACTGTTTTGAGAGAAGAAAAAATATTTGAATATGTTTCTACCATGTCTAACAAGTGCTGACAATGCACTTACCCCTGCTTAGGTAATTAAAAATTATGCAATAACCCCACTTACTTCACATCAAAGTAGCCCTTTTGGCCTTATGCTGTTGAGCACATTAGAACAACTTTAAGGAAATGCTTTAACACTGAGGAGCTGCAGCTTTGGGGTCAAGCCTCCTCTGGCATCCAGCACCAGCTGTGCCCCACATGGCCCAGAATACGTGCCTTTCAGTATATATCATTTGCCAAAATAATGATGAAGGAGTGCCAGGAGAAGCAGTTCAGGGAGTG
>JAOXNO010000052.1:48513139-48542825 GCA_028565335.1 Limnodromus scolopaceus
CTGAAAGGGTTGTCAGGCATTGGAATGGGCTGCCCAGGGAGGTGGTTGAGGCACCATCCCTGGAGGCATTCAAGAGACGAGTTGACATGGTGCTCGGGGATATGGATTAGTGTTGGGTTGGTGTTGTTTTGGGTGTGGTGTGTGTGGGTGTGGGGGTTTTTTTTGTTGTTGTTGTTTTTTTGGTTTTTTGTTTTGTTTTTTTTTCATTGGTTGGACTAGATGATGTTGAAAGGTCCCTTCCAACCTAGGTGATTCTGTGATTCTGTGTTTCTTCCTGATAAGGTGCCTGACTATGACATGACACTCAGCATCCAAAATTGCTTGACAGCTTTAGCTTTAATTCAGGGAATTTTGCTGCAGTGTCCAAGTTGCGCCAGTAGCAGATGTTGTCTCAGTCAGGTTTCCTTACCCCAGACTACGGGAATGGCTCCTACATCTTTTCAGCTTGAGCATGAATTATTTCAAATGAACCTATTTCCCTTGCCTAGGGTATCTGGGAAATGTACCAATGAACAAAGCTCTTCTTTACTTTTTGTTTTTGTTGTTCTTTCATTTTCATTTTGGTGGTTCTCTCACCTTTCTAAAGCCACGGCTCACCTTAACTGACTAGTTTTCAGGCAGCCGAGAATTAAATCCCCGATTATTTAGCAACTGCTAAAACAACAGACACTGCTTTCTAAATGCCAGATGAATTGTAGATGCTGGAACAAAAATACTGAGTTTCATCAGGGTTTGTCTGGGTGAAACAGGAACCACATCTCAGACAACGTGGTGCCCCAGAGCACAGCCCTGTGAGAATGCCCCCAGGAGACTGGTTTTGGCAGAGTTGTGACCAGAGATCATGGTTTAGGATTGTGAGCAAAGCAACAAGGTTCTGATTAATATTTTTTTTCTATTTTTAGAAAAGAAAGTATACTATGTATACTATGTGTATAGTATACTATATTTGGGGAGAAGAGGAGTTACCCCAAAAAGTACAATGCTGTGACCAAATTCTCTTAGTACAGCAAATAATCTAGAAAAGATCTGAACTCTGACTAGACACGTAAAAGAAGAGGGAAAACAATTGTGATTGTTTGTTCCCTACTGATGATGAACTGCATCTCTCCTTGCACTTTGGCTTCTCAAAACCTTCACTTTGCACCTCTGAAATCTTTCATTTCCATGCTCTGAGGGATGTCCTACATCAGTCCTTTTGGCCATCAGCCCTCTTACCATTGCCTTATGTTAAACCAGCCTTTCCAGGGCTGTCCTTTGCTGCCACTAGTAATAAATCCCATTGTACTGACCGGAAAGACTTACACAGGGCCTAAATTTAATTCTGTTATGAAAAGCAAATTCAACCGTGAGATCTTTTTTTTTTTTTCTCCCAGTATGTGCTGGGAGACTGCATTAGGATTTAAAAGTAGGGCTGAAAGTTTTAGATCCAGACGAGTGGCTCTCCTTTCATTAGCAAATGTCTTTTATTTAACAAATATATAAATAAATAACAAATCCCTCCTTTTGGTGTTTCTGCCTCATATGCCTGTGTCACAGCCTTTTTTCCTTATAATTAATCAACCCATATCTCTCATACAGCTCTGCTTGTCAGCAGGGATTAAAGCCTGACAGTATTTAATCATCTTGTATTTCATAGAAGACTAACAATCTCCCTTTGCTTTCTCTTCCCTCCTTTCCCTTTCATTTCCTTGTCTTTTCTGGGTATGTAGCAGAGTGTCTGCTCTGACTGTCTGAAGTTTTTATACAGGGAGTGACAGGTATAAAATTCTTTTCTTGGCTCTTTTCTTCTGTGACCCATGTAATTCCCTCATGAGATCATTTGCTGTGACATTTTGGGTGTACCGTGACCTACCCTGTTAGCACAGAGGTCCACCAGATACCGAGGCTTTAGGAGTGTGTATTGAATCATATTTTACCATGACTTTTTTTCTGTCAGCAAATACACTAAAGCTGGAAGCCAAGTGGGGTGAATAACTAGACCAATTATTATTTCACTTTCTGGGGCTATTTAGCAGTTTAAATTGTTTCTAATGTGACCAACTTGTGCACTGACTTGGATTCATGTTATTAATTTAGATATCTCATGAAATTATGGGTCTCAACATTTGACCTACTCACAGAGATCCCCTCCATAATCAAAGGATGGAAACAGATCCTTGCTTTAGGCACAATACTTCTATTTTAAGGTATACATCTCAGTGGATCAGATGACTCAGAGCCTAGCAGGGCTTCTTCATCTCCATTGACTGTAAAGGATATTTAAATAACTTGTCCAAATAGAGATGTTTTCATTATAGATGTAGAGTGGGAACAACAGCATGATGGGTCTTAAGTCCTTGCCACCTCTGTGGGATGGCTATCCATTTCTGCCCCACCATGGTGTGGTGTGGGAGACTGATGAATGAGCTGAGCGTGATCCCACCCTCCTGAATTTGGAGGAGCTTCAGGGGAACCCCCCCCAGCTGGGTGTTGTGAAACACAGGGGTATGAACCTGAGGGATTGGCACTCTGGAGGGGAAATGCTCCATCTTCTCCTTTCGTTGGCATTTTCCCAGAGTATGGATTGCTAATTCTTCAGACTTCAGTCAAAACAGTCACTATCTTAATTTAATTAGACACCCTTTTTAGTGTGGGTGATGTCAGATATTGTAAGGTCTGTAGATCGAATGAATTGAATGTATTCCATTTCATTTCAATTTGTAGGTTAAGCATGTTGACCCGGGATAGCTTTTATATGGGAGATTGCCAAGAAATCCCAGGCACCATCGATGCAAACAGCGTTTTTCTTGCCCCATACCAAATATCATGCCACTGAAATGCGTTTGCTTTCTCCTGTTTTGCTGCACTGCTGGATGAAAACTGGAGGGGTAAAGGAAAGAGAGAGGGGAAGAGACTTAAAACAATAAAAGAAGCAAATTATTTTCATGTTCTAGGTAAATGTTTTCTTCCTGCAGGAGAAAGCCCAATTTATAACAGTTGCAGTGCTGAGAGAGGTCGTAGGAGGTAGCAGTGTAAAAACTTTGTGGATGCTGATGAACCCTAGATGACTGTTTTTCTCCCCTCAGTTAAGTCTTAACCTTTGCTAATTCTTTCTGTAGGAGACAGCCTGTTGTCTTTGGCCTCTTTTAAAATACGATGGTGGATGAAATGTTCGGTTACAGCTTTGGTAACAAAAGTTAAAAAGATAAATCACAACCATTGCTGAAAACTGGGTGGTTTTCTTGGTTGACTCTGAAGCAGTTCAGTAGCATAGTGATATCGAAAAGAACAAACAGATCGAAAGACAATGAAGAATATAATATTTGCTGATTTCTTGTAATTCTAACATGGACAACTTCAGGTCAGCAGACTGAAAATCCATGCCTAAAAGCAACCGAGGAGCTCTTGAATGGAATTAGCACATGCAGGAATCCCAGGGACAAATGTTTGGTTTGTATTGTATGGGCTGTCAAACTAATGATCAGAACAGCATTTTTTGGCTAAAATCTTATTGATCAATACAGTACACTTCATTTTCCTTCCAGAGCTGAAGTGAATGCATGTTTATATTTTATGAGAAATAGCAAAACCAGCAGGTTAAGGTAAAAGTTAACTGTGGTACCAGAAGGTGGTGCTTTTTTACAGGGAGGATTTATGATGTTTATACCTCAGTTTATAAAACAAAGAGCACTAGCAGTGGTTTTTTTTAAGCATATTTGCAAAGAAAAAAAGAGCTAGAAAGATGTAAAATAAGAATTAGGAAAAGATAAATGCAGACATCACTTAATTGAGAAAATGAATTCTACAAGCAGAGTGATACAGAAAAGAAACATCCATTACTGAGGAAGGAGCATTGAGGCAAAGGACGTTTGTCATCTCAAGTGACAATTAGATGAGTTTTCAAACAGAGCAGGGCAAAGAAGGTAAAAATATGCGAGAGAAGAAAATGAGGCAAGAAGAACTGAAGGAATACAGAGCAGGCTTTTGCAGGTCTCTTGGCCCTATTTATGCTTTCACGCCTTTCTTAGTATACAAACATCCCTGAAATGAAGAGCCTGTTTTGCTCTCATTATTGTACAGCCCTGTGAGCCCCATGCTGGGTAAATCTGCTCAGCAGCAGAACCTGAAACCAGCTGTGGGACCTGGCAGAAGGTGGTTCAGCGGCCAAAAGGTCTACCATGTTGGATAGGCTTGTTCCCTGCCCACTTCCCAGCAGGCTGCGAAGGAGGTGGCAGCAGCTGAGCAGCGGTTTCCTCCCACTAGACCAGGTTGCTCAAAGCTCCATCCAGCCTGGCCTTGAACACTTCCAGGATTGGGGCAGCCACAGCTTCTCTGCGCAACCTGTTCCAGTGTCTCACCACCCTCACACTAAAGAATTTCTTCCTAATTCCTAATGTAAATCTCCCCTCTTTCAGTTTAAAACCATTACCCCTCATCCTATTGCTACACTCCCTGACAAAAAGTCCCTCTCCATCTCTCCTCTAGGCCCCCTTTAAGTACTGGAAGGGGCTATAAGGTCTCTCCAGAGCCACCTCTTCTACAGGCTGAGAGAAGGCACTTCTCCATTTCTCTATGGCTAGATGGCAAAGGGTAGCCCACAGCAGAAATTTCCAGCAGTCGCTTTGCACAGAGCTCCTGTCCTGGGTATCCTCTCATTTTTGTTCAGGAAGAGAAATTCAAACCCAAGTTCAGTAGGAGGATGGGAGGTGTCAGCTGGGCTTGTGTTTCAGCTCAGCTCCCTTGAAGAGCATCTTAGTGGTGATCAAACCTGAACCAGGTACTGGGACATCATGGTTAAGCTGTGCGTGTGTGTCATTGATGGGGATGAGGAACACCTGTGCTCCCCAGGCATGCACTCATGCCTTGGGTTACCCTCAGTCCTCAATAGGTACTAGTACATGAAAATAAATCTTTAGATACTCTACAGAAAATCAGGCAGGGGCATCACCTCATCAGGCTGTTTCAAGAGCCTAATTCTAGAAATTTAGTCTGTTTTGAAGATTTTATTGAGACTTAGAAGCAGAAGCAAATTCATTCAAGATTAATGTCAGCTGCTTGAGCATATTTGTTAGAGCTTGCTTCTTGTTCTTGATGGTTTTGGTGTGTTTTTTTAAGTGTTGGATGAGTAAACTGTTAATGGTGCATTTGTTTCTAACACCCTTTCAACTGGCAAAGTCTGGCAGAAACTGAATGCTCGGCAGGACAAGTGGCTGTTCAGTCACAGGTCAAGTAGGGTTTTGAGCTCCAAGAGCTGAGTGATCTCGTATCTTGAGTGATCTCGTATCTTGTTTTGATCCAGCTTCTAGCAGCTCTGCACCTGTGATTAGCACTATAAAAGAGACAGGAAAGTCAAAACTTCTGTAGTTTTACAAAAAATGAAATTTGACCCAACTCAACGCAGTTCAGTTCCAGCCCTTGAGGCTGGACTCCTACAAACCGTATAAACTTTTCGGGACTGTAAGCCATGGACTTTCCCCTTATTTTGGGATTAATATACTTACAATTTTTGCTGGTGAAATGCTAGAAATTTTAAGTTATTTAATATTTAGTTCTTTGTCCTTTTCTTTTATTCTACCTCTCAGTAAAAAATAACAAAAAACCCCAAGCCACAAAAAACCACACCAGAAACAGTTCCTTTAGGCATATAAACCAATAGGGGATGTTCAGACTTGAAGTCAGCACCTGCAAACTATGATTGCATTGTACAGAAAGGTTACAGAGAAGATCTGTGTGGTGATGCTAGGTGGGATCATTTCCATTTTTCTGGCAAGTGAACAATTTCAGGGCCTCTTCTCTAACAAATCTAAGAAAAATAATAAAAATCTTTTTGAGCTGTTAGACTGGAATCGGTCTTCTCTCTGTGATACATACCAGAGGTAAAGATTTTATGGTCTGCGGCTCTGCTGTTTCAATCTTGTTTATACATCATTTATTTCAAATTAGTGAGACTTAGTAGGAGTCCAGAAATTTGCATCTGCTCCAGCATCAGGGCCAGCATAGGCGAAAATGGAGCAAAAGCCCGAGGCCTGCTAAGCATCCATATAGTATTGGTTAAGTGACATTACTGTGTTCAGGAACACTGTTAGCTCCCCTTTTCTCTTAACCAAATGGACTGTATGGCAAGGTGGACAGTCGGAGTGTGTTAACGTGGAAGCTGCTTTAATTTGGGGCAGTCGGGAGAGTATTTTTGGCTGCTGTGGGTTCCTGTAGCTGCCTGGAGCTGTGCTGGATTACACCGCCCAGTGATCTGCTTACTGGCATTCTGTGTCATGCCAGGAGCCGCCTGAGCAATATGTTAATTGCACATTCCTGTGCGTTTCTGATTCAGATTAACACACGAGCTTAATCTTTCAGTTTGGTTATGAAATTTGCTAGATGAAATATTGCGTTCTTTCTATTCATGAAAACCCGCACGTAATCCCTGTGTCCTAAGTACCTGTCCTGATTATCTGCCGCGTTCATAAGCGCTACTTACAGAATTATTTTGCCTCGTTTAAAAGTTTTATTTTGTATTTATTCTAATTGCCGGTGTAGCTCTTTTAAAAGTTGCTAACCCGTTGGTGGATATTCTGTTTTAATCCTTTTTGCCGTTCCCTCGCGTGTGCCAGGTCGCCTGTTTTACAAACCCATTACCCGTTTCTGTACAGACACAACTGTTCGCTGGGGCTGGCCCGGGCTTCCGTATGGTGCACATTAATCACAATTCCACTATGTAAACAAGAACTTGTATTTCATGCTGCATACAGTTGCCCAGCTTAGGCTGAATGAAAGATTTCATTTTAGGAAGTCGTATAAACACACCTGAGACTCTGAAAACAATGCAACGTGATTCCGCGTGCTACAGAATACATCAGCTTGCTAATTAAAAGTCTGTTCTCATGGTTGATGATCATTACTTTTTATAAAGCCCTGGAATGCTATTAAGCAGGTCTGGAATGGTGGTGTGTGGTTTATTGTTTTTTTTAAATTGTTTCCTGCCTATTTTTTCTGTGATTTCATTGTGTTGAAGAGTCACTCTTTGCTTCTCAGTTATGGTTTTCATGGAGTAAATCTGCAAGTATTGTTTATAGTTGAAATGTTCTCAATTGTATATTTTTTTGAACAGCTTGGATTTAATAGCTGTTTTATGTTTGGAATAAACAAGTAAAAAAAATAAGTAAAGGGCCATGAATCAACAAAAGGAAAGTAAAAACAAAGTCCTTAGAGAAATAAATAACAAAACTGTACAGCTTCTAACCCAGAAAATCCGTCACTCCTTTTGTCCATGTGTATGTTTCTGTTATTATTTTGCTTTGATTCACGTATACTTCAGGGACTCTGTCATGCTAACACTAGATAGGAGCTATCAATATAGCTATTTCTAGACAGAAGAAACAAAAGCTGTTTCAAGTATTCACCCCTTTTTTTTCCAACAATATTGCAAATAGATAAGCTGTAACATGTTACTTGGGCATCGAGTTATCCAGATTTAAGAAAAGCTGGGTATTAGTATAGATTAAAAGAACATCTAGGGTTGCAAAAGCAAAGACTTAATACTTGTAGAGCAACCAAGAAAATTGAAAAGGATAGAAATATTCCATTTGTAGAGAATTACATATTCGTTTACACTGGAAATTAGGAAGAGGCTTTCCCAGGAAGTTGTCTTTAGCATCTCCTCCACCGTCTTCTGCACCATGTGCATTACGTTGTTAGTTGAGGTGGTAATGCCCTTGCTTGGTCAAGCAAACCTGCAACCTTCAGTGCACAACCTGCTTTTGTTGAAACACACATACTGGCCAAGCTCTTGGCTATAAAGTCAGAGAAAACATAGATTAAACTCAGTGCTGTCCTTTTGGATTAATAATGTTATGAGAGCACAAAGCGCCCTCAATTATTACAGATGCAGTTGGTGCGGAGGTGTCACCTAGAGGTCCATCCTCTGACACACGGCAGCATGAAGAGTCCAAACATGGCACAGATGACAGGAATGTGCCATTGCAAGGAAGGGGGAGCACTGTAGTATAAAAGACACAATGACTTAAGAGATAATTATGAATGAACACCAGCTAAGAATTCTATATATGTGAATACACAACAACTGATGTGTCTTTCTATACTGGTATTTTATGTACAATTTGTGGTGACCAAGGGAGTCTCCTTTCTACTGTATTCTCAACCTTTCCCCCTCCCCTCTGCCTCCTTCACTTTTAGCAATTCTTAAGTGCAAGCACACGAAAAACATTGTTCTGATCAATAGTTTTTTATGGCAAAATCCATAAAACAAAACAGTCCCTTTATGCAACTCAGAACAAGTAATTTTGACAGCAAGCCCTGACGCAACTTCTGTTGAAGCTTGGCTGAAGGATGATGCTCTAACACACAAAGTGGAGTTGTCTCGCATTGACATATAAATATAGTCATAGGAGTAGATGGTTGAGAGCCCAAAATGAAGCGAGAGCCATAAGCGACTAACTTGCTGGCAGAAGAGCTGATGGGAAGGACTGCAGTGATTGCAAATGAGGCCTGTCCAGGAGGTAACGCAATTAGTGTTTTCTAAGAGCAAAGTACATTGCAGAAATCAAATGAAGCCTAGAGTGAGATGGGGGGGGGAGGAGGGGATCCCATAATTCCTCCAGTTTTGTCTAAGAAGAGCTTTATCATTTTCAGCTGTGGATTTTGGTTTTTTTTTTTCCAGCCTTGTGCTGGGGCTGTTTGAGAGTTATTATGAGATTTGAAAGAATGCTGAGTTTTTGATCTTGTCATGACTGAAAGTACTTTGTAAATGTCAGAGTTGGTGCATGAAAATCTGGGACGCCGCTCGGCTGCTTCGCTTGCGAGAGCTTGGCTAATGAGGCCACAAGAGAGCAGGCTGCCGAGCAGCCCGGCATGGTGGCCCTGCCTCGGCGAGCCCCACGCTTCAACGCCCCTTCCAGAAAGGGAGGAGGCGCCTCGTGTGTAATGGTAAACAAATTGGCAGCCTTAAATAGTATTTTTTTTGCACTCCTGTCATACTTGGGAGTGTTTACATGGGTGGAGGTTTTGCGTTGGGTAGCAGAGTTGTGGTTACCCCTTCCCAACCTGATTCTCAGGGCTGGGGGCAGATGTGTTGAGGGCTTGGTGGACTAAGGCCATTTGTGGATGGTAGGACCCATCTGCTGCATCCAAATCTCAGTAGAGCAGGGCAGGATGATGAGAACAAGGCATCTGGAAGGGCTATGTGGGGACTGAGGCTGTGGCAAAAGGTTTGCTAGCTTTATGAAGGTTTTTAATCCAAGATAAGCCAAGTAAGTAATGTTGTGTGAGGAGCATCTCTCACATCAGCAGACACCAAAAAAGTCAAGTGCCTAAAGTGAGATGGGACATGGTAAGTCTTTCTGGATGACTTCTTTGAAGTTTCATAAACATTCAACTTTTTAAACCCCCACCAAGGAGTGTGCTTTTTAAAGAACGACAACTAAAAATGTTCGCAGTTTATTAAAGAGGAACAGGAGAGTTGTTACAGGAGATCCCACCAGCTACCATTCATGTGCCTGAATAATTGGTTTATAGTGGAGTCTGAAAAAACTATTTTGTGAAGATACTGAGCAAGGACGGTACCTTTTCCCTGTTATGCCATAGGTATATATTGGTGACTAATTTCTTCTTTACAACCTACAACTTTGAAAGTGACAATCAGTGTCTTGATTCAACAGCACACAGAAGCCCAAGTCTTAACTTGGCAGATAAATAATTTCCGAGTTCAAGAAAACTTCATGTGTGCTTTAATTTATCTGTATAAAAGGTTTTGGACTGAGTTGTGATCAGTGATGACACCAGTGCAGTGCAGACAGGGTGCTACCCGAACCGCTGTGTTGCCTTCCCCTGCCAACATCTGTCTCTGCTGATCTTGAGAAGCTCAGAATCAAAAAACTGCTTGAAGGCAGAATAAAGGGACCTATGATAACGCAATTCAGATGTACAGGTTGGGATACGAGTTTTTGAACGCACCCAGAGTGCCACTTTTTCCTGCCTAGAAATTGGGTGCTCAGTTTCCTCAGGGGTTTTGGACATAGCAGAGGTAAAACAGAAACCGTGCTGATGGTGTAGTAGAACACTCCATTAACTAGGCTGTATTTTCCCTGAGAGACTTTCCAAAGTGCTTGCTGTGCCAGGCATAGGTGTGTTTTAGACAGGAGGTTTGCTCAAGGAGACGGCAACACAAATGGGTTCGTGGCTCCTAAGCAGAAACTTGTGACCATGACGTTGGTTGTGTAAGATTTTTGGTAGATCCATTAACATGTTTGCAGATCACACCTGAAGACAAGAATGTGCAAATCCCGGTGAACTGCTCTGGAATCCCTAGAGGACCAGGAATCTGGGGATACGAATGGGATTTAATCACTCTGGCCCTCTCTCCTATGTCTCTCACAGTAAAGGAGCATGCAAACAATGATTTGGAATTTATTTTCACTACAAAATGAATCTTTGATCCTGAGGCAATAAACAGTAAAAGAGCAAGCAGCAAAGAATCAAATATTACTGGAGCTCAAGTTAAAACAAAACCTGAGATTTCTAGTGGGAATTTTGTCTGGCTTTTCAGAAGCAGAATCTCAGAAGCATCAAACACTTTCAGTGTGATATTTTTAACAATTACACGTCCAAATATGCGCAATTACCGACAGTAGGATTTTTGTCAGGAATGACTGCACCAAGTTTAATTTAATGTACTCAGCCTTGTAATTGTTTTTTTTAATCTTGCTGTGCCAATGACAGCATTTTTTTCTGCACAGGTTTTATGTTTTATATCCTTCACATATCACACATTTAAGACAGTTTTGTTTTGCAACATCTCTGAAAAGCTGGCTGATTAGCAAGGCAGTCCATGCCAGATTATTTTAATATTAATAGATTTTATCAACAGTTGGGATGAAGATGCGTTCCTCGTGTTGTTTTGTTAAGGTTTAGTGGGACTAAATCGCAAAACATTGCTTTGCTTGGAAATTGAATCGAAAGGATCCATCTACAGTAAGATTACTTGTTTAGAGAAAGCTCTTCTTGCATTCTGAAGATTTTGGTGGCTTTCGCTCGCAGTTTGGGTGCCTGAATGATACCAGACAAACCTGAAGTGCCTCAGTGCTCTAGCACATCGGTAGTTTGCGAACTGGGATCTTTCAAAGGATATTTTCATCATTGCTTCCTAAAGCTTGGTCTTTCTCATAAACAGGAGATAAGAAAGCAAACTTGAATTTAGAATTACAATTTTCTGTGCAACATAACCAAGAGCTACTAGACCTGCTGGTGACAAATGACGCCGGTATCTACTTGTTCTTCCTCATTCTTTTCAGGCTGCAGATAATTATAAGGGCTAGTCCTGCAGACAGAGGTTTTTCTTTCTTTTTATTTTTTTTTTTTTTTTTTTTTTTTTGCTTTTTTCGCACTGAAACACTTGCATGTGCATTCAGGATATTACTTATTCTATTCTGGCACTTTTAATATGAGACTTGCCAGATCTTTATCCTGGGCTTGATAAATGGTTACCTAAGGGATGTGAACACACAGTGTGCCACGTTTCTGTGTTTGGTGCCTTTCAGACACTCGCACCTGGACCTCCAGCAGTTTATATTCACTTTTAGGGGATTTCAGGAAGTAGTAAAAACAAGGCTTTTGTCAGGAGCTTAAATAGAATCCTGTGCTCTGCACTGTCTTTGGAAGTTTTGTAGGGTTCTGTCAGCCAAATCAGGTTGATCGCTACTGACTATGAATTCTTTTGTAGAACAGATTACTGGGTATTTCAGCATGTAGCACGTTGCAGGGCTTGAAGTTAGCTGACTAATGATCTGCATAATCATATATATATGCCTTTAGAAGAGATATAAACATATACCTTTAGCTTGAATTACTCAATATATAACTCTCTGTATTCTCAGTCTCTTAAAAAAAAAGTTAAATTCCCTGTGATGAAAAATTCAATAGCTCCTTCTGGAATCTGAAATAAGAAATATTGTTGGACATACCTTGTAGCCTATGTTTCAGAATTTAGAAGAAGTCTGGCTCATTGTCTTTCATCCTATATGTCAGGCCTCTGACATTATTTCTTTTTGTCTCCTGGCAAGTATTTAACATTCAAGAAGGCTTATATGCCATGGGAAAGAAAGAGGAAAGAACAAGAGAAAAAGGCAATCGCAGTGACACAGGTTAAACTAATAGAGGCTAAGGTTTAGAGAAGTTGTGGAAGTGTATTTACACTTCCATGTGCTAGTGATTCTTGCCTGGACCATGGCCTGTTGAATCAATATTGCTGTTTTTCAGCAGGTTTCCCTGGTGCCACCCCTAGAGGCCCCAAGCGCTGCATTCCTGTGCACATCACTTGTGACTGTGGCAGCTCGAGAGCTTTATACTTCTGGATGGAAATAGAAAGCCCAGTATACCTGCTTCTGCTCTGCTTCATCCCTGCCTAGCAGCTGTCTGGTTATACCCTTAGAAATTGTGGAAACTCCATGTTTGCAAACTGGTAGCCCAGGGACAACAAACCCAACCAAGGGACTGCTCCTTCCTGCAGCTTTGGGTAGAGATGCAGCTGAGATGGGCAAAAAGATGCTTGCCCTTGCCTGTGAAGAACTCGAGCCTTGCCCCCAAGGGTCTTCTTGCAGGTTCCTTTTTAAACACTTGGGGTTTTTATATTGTAGCCCACTGGAGTAATTTGCTGTGTTCCCTATTTTTCCTTTTCAGCAAACACAACAACATGCTTCCTTGGAGCACACACACTGAAGTTATCCACTCTCCTTGACCTAGTAGCTTCTCACTGTGGGTCTTGTTTGTGGATGGTGGAATTCATGTCTGCACAAAGAAATACAGATTAGTGTGTTTGATCCTTGGCTGGAGGTGTATTTGGAAGACTAATCTTGAACAGCAGAACCTGTTACATTTAGGTATGCTGACATGACAGTGGGAGAAGCTTTCCTGCATCTTTAGGAGACGATTTGCCCAGCTGGGCTTTTAAAATTGTTTTCTTGTATTTTTGGCAGAAGAAAAATGTTTTTGTCAAAGAAAAATGAGTTTCATCGTCTCGTTTTGAGTCCTAAAACACAAGTATTGATTTCATAAATATAGGCATTGTCCAACTTCAGTAATTTCTTCAATGTGTGTTGACTTTATTCTTTAGTTGTTAATGGACAGAATTTTTTAAAGCAAAGTGAGATTGAGTGTTTTGATTGATTATATCCAGTAGAGGTACTTGCTTTCAAAGGGCAGGCAGAAGTTCCCAAACCGTTTGATATTCTGGTACCGATTAGTATTTAGCTGTTATCAGTTAGTTACTGAGTGTCATTGGCAGAAGAGTGCAAGACCCTCAGTCTTTAACACCTGGATATAAAAGTCTCAAAGAAACACATGCTGCACTTTTTCTAAGCAGTAGGTCCATCCCCCCAGCGTGTATTTCTGTGTGAATTATAACCAAAGTCTAGGAACTGGCCGATGCTTTGCTACCTTTCGTTGACAGCTTTTGGCTTTTTCGGAAATATTTTAGCTTCACGCATACCGTAGCTGTCGGCGTGATTCAGAGCCTTTGGAAGGAGAGCTTCCTCTTATATTTGTTATTTGCTTAGCAAAGCTTAGACTTTATGGCTATGTATTTCAGAATCTTTTATGCCAGGGAATCATTTATATTTCAGAGATACAGGAAGGCACCTTGGAGCTTGCTGCATGTCTTGATTGTTTTTTAACCTTAGCCCAGTGTGATATCCTCTCTAAAGAATATTCTCACGTAATCCTGCAGGGAAGAATAAAGGTAACACGGTTGCCTGGCATTAATTCTGTAAATCAGAAGTATATAATGACAAGTCTTAGAAGCGTACTAAAAATAATAATAAGACAAGCTTGTTTCTGAACAGTAAATGCCATTAAGCTTTGCTTTGAATTCCGACATCCTAACATCCATCTAAAATCTGTACCCATGACCCACAGTTGTGTGGCGGGGGGCTGTTTGCTGGTTTTGTACTTCAGATGAGCTGGCTTGACTTTATGTGCTAGTTCAGATGCCGTTCTCCCTGGAGGAATTCCTTGGCCAGGCTGTAGGAAGATGTTTCTGAGAATCCAAAGAGAAATAATGTGAAAAATATGGCCAGCGCTGCCCCAGGGGCATTCCTTTCCCTGGGAGAAAAGCAAGGACTGGGGAGACAAGATGGCCCGTTTCATGTGACTGCTAACAGGAGGGTGACATTTTCACAAGCAGGAAAGCTTGAAGCAGCCTGAGCTCCTTCTCAAGCCCAGCTTATATGGGACAAGTGTGGTTTTGAAGTAATCAGTGAATATTTCTAGAGAAAAGATTAGCAGTGGGGCTTTCTCAAGGATTTTGGCAGCCCTGTATACAGTTTCTCCTGCTGGTGTCCTTCTGGAGGTCTTTCTCAGAGTCTGTATCACCTTGGCAGGTACAAAGTCATTTCAGAGACACAGTATGTCCATCCCCATCTGGGTCAGGCAGCTCATCTGAGCCGACGCAGGGCAGTTGTGGTGGGAACTGGGTGTTCTCCCCTGGGTGCTAGAGAGCAGGGCAGGGAGGCATCCCTGGGGACAAGGGCATCATGGATGCTGGGTGTAGGGATTTGGACTGCGCATTCCGTCCTGCCTTAAGGTAGTGCCATTTGTCTAGTGGGACAATGCCTGATTTATGACTGCATTAGTGGTGCTTGATACGTTTTTACATTCACAGGCTCAGAAAATATTTGCATTTATAGCTTTTAAAAAATTTGGAATTAAGGATATGTGAAAATGCCCCAGAATCCCTTAAGATGTGAGGGGCTAATCATACATTAAAATAAAGGTCCTGCAATTGCTGAAATGGTGACTAGGTGTTCAATTCAAGGCACTGTGGCTTTCTTCTCCTGCCCCTGCTGCGCAATGCAAAACCAGCCTGAAGCAATGTATTCCCTGGCAGCTCTGATAAAGACCACGCATGGTCCTGCTGTATTGCAGCGGCCCCAAGCAAACATAAGGCACAAACAGATTCAGAACTTGGTATGGGCAGTGGATGGTGGTTGCCTCAGGGCTTCTGGCAGGCAGAAAGGCAGAGAGGTGGGGACAACATCTGCTTCAAAAACCTGCAATAAATATGTTGACTTTGGATGAAGCTGTGTGGGCAGACTGAGCGTGAGGAGGGGGTCTGGCCAGACATGGTTTGTGTCTAGAAACTGCCTGGGAGTGATCACATGAAGCATCTCAGTGTCAGATGGGAAGTTATACAGATATATATATATATGTATGTTAAAACCATCTTGCTTTTTTCTTCTTTGACATTGAGTGTTGAAGTGTCCTAAGTCCGTGGCTGTTCTGAGACAAGAAAGCAAGAAAATGATCAAAGCAGTTGCTGGAAGTGATAATAACATAGTATGGTCCTGACAAATCAATGCTGAGTAAAGTGATAAGCTTCAGACTGTTCTGGGAGGACAGTTGCCCCAGCAAGCCTCAAAGGCAGGCTGGCTAATTTGACCATGAACCTAATCAGCTGGCTCTTTTTAATTACCACGCAAGGAGTGGCTGTCTAAGAACTGCCTCTTAAGTGTGTATCTATCTCTGTTGGCAACTGGTCTCTGGGGCCTGGTGGAGTAAAACCTGGAGGCAAGGTTGGCTCATTGGGACAGTCCAGACAAAGCTCTGACCTATATATTCTTAATTTACACATAAGCATAATTAGAACGTGGACGCGAACAATGGATTGCATTAATTCCTCTAGGAAAATGGGTAGAAAATGCCAAGTGTTGAGCAGCTTCCACCCATGCTGCAGGAGAGGGGCTTGCTGAGAGAGCAGCTCATGGTGTGGAGCTTTTAATTGCCGCCCAGAGACGATGATTCATAGATTTCTCTCTTTCCATTCCCTTTTCCTCAGCAGATCCTGGATGTCCTGTTGACAACTGAAGCCCAACAGCTCAAACCCCGAACTCTTTATCTGTCCTTCAAAATCCTCCCATCTTCCACCTCTTCCCGTTAATGTTGACAGCTCCACCACCGCCCCGTGTCCCACAGACTCACAACCGTGGTGTCACTTCTCGCTCCTCCCCCATCTCCGAGCTTTTGTGAAATGCTTCTGCTTTTCTGTGCAGCATCTCTTGAATGTTATCTTCTCTTCTTTGTTCCTGGCACTGACACTAACTACAGCATCCATCTCTGTGGCTTTTCTGATTTGTTACGTATGGAGAGAAAATGCAAACTCAGGAGGGTCTACTGCAACCCGTGTTTCCCTCCCCTTTCCACACTCTTGCCCACACCAGCATTTGCCATGGACTGGTGCTGGGCAGGGGGAGAAACAACCAGTAAGGAAATAGGGAACTGATTATAATTTCAGAGGACCACAGTACTCTTGCTGTTATTACAGAGGAACACAGGCTTTTGTATTAATCCAAACATGAGATTTCTTGGGTTCTTCATGCTTTTGCTTTGCTTCAATGACAGATGCTGCTAAGTTGGTTTTTTTTTATTAGCAGAATATAGGAGATAGTGAAATTTGAATTGCTCTTAGTTTGTCTAAACTTCACAAGCGGACATTGCTACCTGCAGGGGGACAGATGGAAAGGTTTGTGTAAATGAATCAATTAATCTTTGAGATATTTAAGTAATAAAAATCAACCAGAAGTATTTCTGTCTTAAATTACACACATAAGGCATAGTCAAATAGCTGTAGTATAGTCAAATCCCACCTTATTCCTTCAGCCTTGGGCCACCATATTTATGTTGAGGATTTCCCGGAGAAAAATATGCAGTCATGCTCAGTGTAATGTATGCAGAGGAAATATGCAGTGTTTCTGGGGTGCATTTATTTGCACCTCTTGGTCAACCATAATTTGCATAATGACAACCATATTACACTCTTGCTTAGATTTTCATTAGATGGCAGGTGTTGTTTATTTAGAAGTATCTAAATAAATTTTTTTTTCATATAAAAGAGAGGCACAGAAATAAGCTCTCCATGTTTCCTAGGGTTGCCAGGGTAGCAGTAGCAAAATATAGCAAATCAACAGTGAGATCTGCAAGAACGAATACAGACTATGCCCAGAGGCTATGGAAGGCACCAAGACATATTTCAGACTTTATCAGGAATGAGGCAAACATTTGCACGGCCCTGAAATAGCTTCTGGCTTTGCGATGAACTGCCATAAAATGGCATAATTAAAAGTTACATTCTGTTTGAGCCTTTTCTAACACTCAGTAATCAAACACCATAATCAGAACGAATTATTGCATTTGGATTCTGCCATCCACTGAAAAAGATGCATTGCTTGGCTTATAGCCTTATCTTGATTTATTAGGTCTAATTTCAGAGACTGGCACAAAAAGCGAGTCAGATTCCTGAGGGACCTGTTGCGTAGAGGCAGTGGTACCTTTAAGGTGCATGTGATATTTTGGTATGCTTCCAGTTGTTTAGATCAAACTTCCAGGTTGTTTTTTAAATTCGACTGGAGCGTGCAGACAAGATGAAGGTTAAACCGAGGAAGGGTTGATCGGGACATAGATATGCACACTTCAGTGAGGTTGACAGCTTCACCTCTGGTGTGACCTCCAGGGGCTATGAATGAAACCACAGGATTAGTAACAAGGCACACGCTGAGCTGCCGAGACTCTAGTAACAAGACAGAGAAGTGGAAACAGCAGTTCTATTCAGGGTATCAAAATCAGCCCTTGAAGCATAGCATTGCGGGTTGATTGCAAATAATGAGCTGCAAAATGATCTCTGTGCAGGAAAATACTGTTTGGCTGTGTTGCAAACTACTTTTCATACCCATTTCAACATACAGCTGGGATGCGATGACCATGAATTTATTTAGTTCGCTATAGGTAGAAGTTTTCTGCAAAATAGGAAAACAGAAAGAGAAATCTAAAGCCAACACTTTGATGTGAAAATTATGCTTCTGAGAAAAAGTAAGTTGTGCTTAGTCCAGTGAACTTTTAGGATATCTGGTAAAGCATCAGTCCAACTCTGTCCTTTCTGAAGGGTGCACTGTGGCATGCACTGGCATTCATCGGTATCCAGAAATTACCAGGAAGATGTAGACAGTAGTCTGTTTCCACATGTTTTTCAATAGATGTGTGACATTCAAATTAAAATAAACCATTCAAAAAAGTGTAAAATATGCTGCAACTGTTGGAACTGTATGGGTGTAAGAGTCTACAGCAGGAAATGCAAACAGTTGGCAAAATAAACTTAGTGTTGGGCTGTGGCTGGTGATTGACAGTTGCTGGTGGTTTGAACAAAGATTACTTTTCCACCAAAGTCTGCCGGACCTTTGGGGAGGGTTTTTCTTACTTGGTTCTGAATTTTCTATTCAGCTTGATTTTCATTCAAAACAGTCTGGAAAGCTAAATTCACAAGTCAGAACTTGAAACCGTGAATCGGATCCAAAGCACTGGGACTCCAGTAGAGAAGAGTGAGTTTCTGAAGAGGACTGAGAACTTTCTATGGGTTGTCTTTCTCCATGATCCTCCCTCAGACCAAACCATGCCCTCCATTTTCAGCTCTGCACTGTGGCTTGTGCTCCACGAGCAGAGGTGAGCGGCTGATCAGATTAGCACAGGTTGACGATGTCCAGCATCTCAAAACAGGCAACTGCCTGACATTCGGTGATGCCAGCTGTTTAGCTGGTGCCACTCTTTTATTTAGTTCTTTTTGCCGCCTTATCCCACCTGGTTTGGCAAGTTGAAGCCATGTGAGCCATTTTGAAGAAGTAAAGAGTAAACTCGTTGGATGCTCTGCTCTGGGGGCTGCAATTTATTTGCCCCCAAGTGTTTGTTAAATGGAAAATTGCCTGGCTCTTCTCACCGGGTATGATGTTTATCTCCTGCCAGGAGTTTGAACGCTGGGACTTGGCAAGCACACCCAGCTTCTTAAAATGTAGGCCTTGGAGGCAAAAGTTTTTTGAAACTAACAGGTGCCTCTGAACTTTGATTTAAACTCGTAACTGTCACCTGGGTTTTGACAGATGGGTAATGAAAGATCAAGACAAATGCTGGTAGGAGTCTTTTGAGATGTGCTGCTATTAGCATTTGCTCTGAGCACATTTTAAAGAGAACATAAGACTAACAATTTAATGTCTGTTAGTCATCTCACAGTGGAGAACTCCTGCCAGAGGAGGTGAAATGTCTAACTCAAAATTCATGAGACAGGGGACTGGTAATAAGGAAGAAGCAAAGGGAGGCACCAAAAGACGAGCTACAGACATGAACCTGGAAAAGAATAGAAATGAAGAGACAGATCAAGTCAAGAGTTCTTGGATGTGGGGCTACATCAGTCAAAGGGGTATGGGCTAAGATAAGACACCTGTAATGAAGTCTCTGCTGGATGCAGTATTAGCTATAGATGCATGGGACATGGTGGAGGAAATAAGATGTTTCTTAGAGTGACTGTTAAAGTTGTCAGTTGGAGAGTGGTACAGAATAATGCAGATAAGCTCCTTAAGTCACTCTTGGATGGCAGCTTAGTTGCACCTCTGCATACCTTGGATCTGGCTTTTACATATTCTTTAATATAATACTTCGACAAGGGCTCAGAGTGTGATATTTTAACATGCTCCGGTAGCCCCATATTCCATAAGTAATGAAGTGCCAGTGAAGTCAAAGGGATTGTCTTTTGAGGAGGGAGTCGCTCCAGAAAACTGGCTCTTCTCTTCTGATGAATTTCATTGCATTTACCTTCCGCAGCACTGAGATGTCTCACAAGCTGCTAAACTCTGGCCCTAAACAAGCCAAGTAATTTCTTTTTGTGCCGATCTGTGTGTATCCCTGATAACATAAATCTGCATGTGCCACAGTGTTCTGTGCCCAGGTGTGGGAGAGTGAACGAGCCGAGAGATTTATACCATTTCACACTCTGTTTTTCCCCTTGAAAAACCTGCACTGCCCTATTTACACAGAGAACGGAAAGGAAGAGGCTGGGTCCTCAGTCCCCAGGAGAGCACATGTGCTCCTCCACTGAATCCCCTTTTTCCCTTCAATGAGCTTTTGTGCCTTTAAGAGGACCCAAAGCAAGAACAAGTTTAACTACAATTATTTTGTGAAAGACATAGGCTTTTCAGTTCACTTCTCCCTCGGTGTTTCCTGACAGTTATCAGTGTATTTTCTAACAGCACGTCTGTCATAAAATAATAGATCAGTGTGTGAAAACCTTCAGACCCTGGGAGAAGTGTTGGAGGTCACAGGGTCACCTCTTTGGGACTATCAGCATAATTCAGAGCTTGTGACATCCACAGATTAATTGTCTTTTTATTGATTCTGAATTGACTTCCTTAATTAAGGAGAGTGCCACTTGGTTGCGTGATTGGTTTTGCCATTTTCAAATTATTAAAACAAAAGCTCAGAAGTGAAATCCTTTGCTCTGTACAGACCCTTCCTTGGAAAATGTTCTGATGCATTTAACAGACTTCCCTGCCTACAGTTTAAATTTCTTAATGCAGTTCAGATTAATTGGTGTGATGATTTGGGTATATAATGCAGTAAGGGCTGAGGACTTGCAGCGTCTGGGGTTATAAAGGCAGCGAGGGCCCCGTCTGTATGTGATACTGTGATAGAGATGCTTTCCTCGGAGGAACCAAAATAACTGGCAACTTGGAGAAAAACGTTCCCTTTTCACATGGCTTGTCAATACGTTAAGTGCTCTGGAGACAGTGCTTTTGTGCTTCTGCAGACATTAAATCCTGTACATCTCATGTGCTGTGACAGTGCTGTTTTCAAATGTTTTAAGCATTGATTGTACTCGGGATGACGTATCTAATGGTGGAAGCGCTGCTGAAGGGATAATGCTGATGCTAGAAAGAAGAGGGTGAAGCGTTTTCCTGAAGTACCAGCCTTCAGTCCTTCCCTCAGGCTGTTCTTTGTATGGATGCTTAGACCACAGAGAGAACACAGGGATATGCGAAGGGAAGATAAAATCCATAGTTAAAAATTTTAAAATTCCCACATTACATTTGAGGTGGTGACAGTTTGGGGTGATTCTCATACAGGATTTTCCTCTCCTTTCCCACTTGACCAAGCGCACGAGGAAAGAGGTGATGTTGAAGTGAATGGTGTTAGTCCTCAGCCTGCAGGGCTGGTGGGGATTTTGTTCCTTTAAAGGACTTTGACCAAATTGGAGGGGGAAAGACAGGAATATCCTCCAGACTTCTCTCATTTACTGACTTCCCCCATACAACAATAGTGATGTCAACAAAATTGCTGTTTTGGCAGGAAGAAAATGGAATTTCTTAGGGTGAAGTTGAGGTTTGGGGCAAATGTGGTGCACTGTAAAGCTATTCTTCAGGGAAGCAACAGCCTGATGGGAAAACCAAGAAAAAAGGCTGTCATTGCATATCCCCTCTTGGTATTTCTGAGTGTGCAGTTCCCCCAGGATTTCTGACTTCTGTGGAATAAGACTTTCCTTTGCTCCTCTTCCTCCTTCACCCTGCTGCTGCTGTTGGGTATCCACCTGCCTCTTGTGTTGGATCTTGCATGTGCTCTGTCTGCTCAATACAAATAATCGGTATTGGAAAAGCACTGGGTGGGATAAAGCTGTCTGGGGTCACCTTCCGATAGACTGTAGTTGCCTTAGAGACTGTAACTAAGGAGAGTAACTTATGGTTTTGCACTTGTCCTAAGGCACTGCCTACACTGAATGTAGGACAACATAGAGCACATTGGACTAGTTAGCTGGGAAGTTTTAGGAGAGCCATCGCTGCAGGTGATGTGAAATTAGGTGGGTTTTTTTGCTCTTCCCATCTGCAGGATTTAACCATCAGATTTACTCTCTGGGAACAGATCAGGTGCAATCTCTGCTGCTTACTCTTAGTCAGAAGCAAAGCGTGCTGTTCCCACCACTGACCCTGCTTTTAAAATAAAAACTGTCCTGCAAATGTATTACTCATATTTGAAGAGACAGAGCTAAAGAAATAAATGTAGTCCAAAGAGTTTCAAATATATTTCCATACATAATAGCTTTCTGAGCATGTGTGTATATATATTCCACAGAAAATATATATTCCATTTTAAATTAATTTGTATATTTATAATGAGGCTAAGGTGATTTGCTTCTTTAATGGTTTGAGTTGTAGTAGGGTAAAAAAAACATGGGTTTAATCTTCACCGGGTGCAAATCAGTGTAGCCCTATTGAACCCTAAACTAAGTATCCAGCTGAGCTGGCATCTGTTACTCTTTTCTGCTTTGTATTATGAAGTTGAATGCAATTTTCCAGCCTTCCCTACCTAAAGACAGAACTTAAAACTACAAAGACCACAGTGGTCTGAGGTCAGCAGCTTAACTATAGCTGTTCAGGTTGCCTTTTCTCCAGCTTTCGCCAGCAAATTTCAAATTGTATCAGCAGAAGTCGGAAATGGGCAATCTTCTAACTATAAGTGTTGGTAAGAAACGCTCAGGGGAGCTGCCCTTGTCTCTGGGCTGGGAAGCTCCCCAAGCCCTGTGTCTCCACGATGTGGTTCTGCTCCCCATCCTGCTGAGCGTGCTGGGAGATGCCCTCAGGTGGAGATGCCAGGATCATCACCATCCTAAACTCGATAGTGCTGTATGAATGTGAAGGCAAAACAGCACAAAGAGCGTGTATTGAGCCAGAGAGGGAACAGGTCAGGTCGCTCTCCCTGTTTTTTGTCGCTCATTGGGTATGTTCAGGAAAGCTGGGGCTGGATGCCTGGGGTTAACTGGCATTTGTTTGAGGAGGAGGAGAGCTGCAGAAAAATGCCCAGTGGCTTTAGCACCTTTAGCAGCATCTCAGAATTGCAGCCATGGTTCAAATAGGCCTGGATGTACTTTTGCTTTTTGAGGCTCCTCTGTCCCCCGTTAGGAATTCAGCCATAGACTTGCCAAAGCTCCGTGCTGAAATGTTTTGTTCTCTCAAGATAGATTGGAGCAAACGCAGTACAATCCACGTGTGCTGCAAAAAATTCCTCAAGGTTGTACTGCAGTGATAGCATGGTCCATCCCAGTTCGGCATCTTCCAGAGGAAACCCAGCAAGCCCAGTCTGTGTTTCAGATAGGTTTATGCAGAGAAAACCACTGGGAAAATGCAACTGAACCCAGAATCCTCAAGAGGGAAACAAATTGCAGCTGAAGACAGTGTAGCTGGCTGTGAAAAAGATTGTCTTCTCCCTATTTATAGCTTTTCACAAACTTATCTGTATCAAACACAGGTGAAGGTCATTACTTGGTTGAAGCTGTAAGGAAAGAAATTGTATGCACCTATCAGGTATAACGCAATGAGAATGTGTCTTTTTCCTTCCCTGGTGGCTGAGCTATAAAAGACAATAAGCCACCTACAGCAGCTAGCCAAAGATGACGCCTTTTGGTTAAACAAGAGAAACTCTTGCTTTTAGGCTTCAGTTCCATAAATTATCGAGTTGCTTCAATAAATCCATGCGAATTCAGTAAGGCACTTAAGTACAACTTTGCCATTAGACACATTAATGAGCCTTACGCGTGCATCTCATAAAGCAGATGTGGATTTACGGGTCCAGGTTAAAGGGTCTTCTCCCTCTTCTCCCATTAGGACAGCACAAGATGTCTCACAGGCAGAGACATTTCTTCTTAGATACTTGATATAGATGTGCTGGGTTGGCTGTAAAGTTCTGTCCTCCATCCCTGCTGCTCTTTGGCTCTGCAGAGCACCCACTAACTTGCTCTGCTCACGGCGGGGTTATTTCTGGAGGTCCTGGGTTGTGAAATGCATAAGAACAGTCTGGATAAAATACAAAACACTACTTCTTCATCTGTCCCTGGTAGTGGATGCTGAAATATGTGCAGTAAACAGGATGGATGAAGTGATCCATTCCAGGCCATATGCTCCTGGTTTCTGACAGTTTGTAGTTCACAAGGACTTTCCAAGCCAGCAGCTGTATTTAGACCACCACAGACCTGCCCTCTAAGAATGTGTTTAACTCCCTTTGAAAAACACTTAAACTCTTCAATAGTTCATGAGCTTGGAAAATATCCACTGGGATGACTCTTTTGCTAATTACAGTAGTTGCTGGTTATATATCTTAAACCAACACAGTTCGCTTTTATAGTCAGCCAGAGATTTGAGGTTGAAAGCAGGTAGGAAAAATGCAGGATTTTGCCATCTGCTCACGCTGAAGTCCATTGTTTTCAGTAAGTGCAGGTCCATGGCATTAATTGTCTCTTGTTGCATGCACAACACCTCGTGGTATTGGCATACCTTTTTTGCTAATAGAAAATGCCATAGGTGTAAGTACCACATTCAAGTTGCATTGGCTGATTTCCATCTTAAGCATTAATTTATCGTCATACTGTTTGGAAACCTCGATGAATTGCTGACGTGAGATTTGCCAGCTGCTGGAGGTTCTGCGATTCGCCTCGTGTCACGTACCGGTGTTAGGCTGCTGTTTGAGCAGGAGCGGTACGAGGGCTGAATCGAAGCCACATGTCTAAGCATTTCAAAATAGCAAACAGATTGTAAGTGGAGCCAGGGCAGGGAGAAGCAGTGCCAATTTGCATCGGGAAAGAGAACAGAACAGGGATTTTTGAACTTTCTTCCAAAGCTGTGACAGTTTTAGTGTAAGCTAACAGTAGTTCCAGTGAGCGCCACGCAAGCTCCAGCAGATCTGTGTTCCACTTGCAAGCTCCAGCAGATCTGTGTTCCACTCTAGCATCAAATGTGGCAGAGCTGCCCGAAAGGAGAGGATGATTTACATCCAAACAACAGCAATTAAGCAAGGGATACAAATTACTCAATAATGAGCCTGAGCCAAGGCTGTGTGTCAGTGCATTAGACTTCTGGTCCACGTCTAATCATAAATCTTCAGTATGAAGTTTATAAAACTCTTTTCACCAATATTTGTCTGTCTGAAAAATCTATGAAGCATTAGCAGCAGCTTGAAGCTATGAAGAGGAACCACTCAGCTTAATTTACATGTAAAATATATACAGTACAAGCTGCAAAAAAGATCTCTTGATGTTTTCCCATGATATAAATATTTGATGTTGTTTAGATTTCTTTCCTGTTCTTTTATGGAAGGTTTTCTACTCGATTAGAATTGGGTGGAAACACATTTTCTGCCCAGTTTTGTACCAGAATCATGGAGACTGATCAAAATGAACAGATTTAAAAATTAAATTCATTATTTAAAATGAGATTTATAGATATTTTCTCTTTGGGGAATATGTTGCTTTATTGATTTCTTCAAAATAAAAAGTACTGATATGGACTATTAGAAGCTGGAAGGTGGTGAATGCAATTCCTGGCAATTTTATTATTCCATCACTCTGAAAAGAATTTGTTCAGCTAATTCGTGGTGTTGCTGATGGGAAGTAAACGTGAAAACCTCTGTACGCAGACGGGGAGAATTGACCTCTTGATTCTTTATGGCATAACGGTACAGACAGTACAAAATACTCTCTAGAGACATTTTTATAAATGGAAAAGCATCTTGGTTTTTCCTGATTTTTAGATACTGAAGAGCAGCCTTGCTGGGTCCAGCAGTCTGGCTGTCCTTAAACTTCCGTGGAACATTGTGGATGTGATGTTTCAGGATGCAGTCCTGAGCTGTGCAGACATATCTCCAATAAGACTGTGTCTGATTTTACTTCATAACAAGAGTCAGTCAAGAGAAATTTGCTGAGGATGTGTACACGTGAGGTGTATGAAACTCATGTGCACTTGATCACAGTGTAGTTTAGCATGACATTTGGTTGAAAAATAACCAGAGAAATAGGGTTGTATGGGTAAAATCCTCCTCATGTGGCTCATGAGGGAAATTTTATGGACTACAGAAGTAATTATATGACTTAAGTGAGTAAATTTGATCTGCTTATTCCCATACCAAGTACTACCATTGAGCCGGAGCACTTGTAATTTGTATCTTTTAAGGGAAGTAGAATAGCATAGTCATTGCCTGATGAAAATCCCCACTTTCCCTGCTCATGGTCATAATTCAGTGACTTTTTTAATACATACCATATTTATGCAATGTACAGAAGAGAGAAAATCCTGGATATGTGGTACAGTCAAAATCAACTGTGCAACAGTGCAATTCAAGTTCATAAGTTTCCACATGTTCTTGTAGATTTGTAGTGGACTCCAGGAAAAAAAATCCCATTGCAAAGAAACGTTAATAAAAACAAAAAGGTGTGGAAATTACTGATACCTACCACTTCCATCTAAATAATGATGATTCTAGTAACAAACATATAACTAAATTTCTGGCACCAGCATTTTCACTACAGCAAAGCAGCATTTTAACAGCATTCCTAATCAGCATATGCAACAAAACAGAAACTCAGCTCAGCGCTACTTAACTGGATGGTTTTTTTTTTTCATACAGGGTTTCATAAATAACTTTAGGAAGTGAATCTGATGATGATAATAATTATACTACTGCTGTATGCAGCTAGAGACTTCTCCCAGAATAACAAATAACCTGCTAGAAAATCTCTAAGAGCTCCCCATGCCTGCCTACACTAATAATACAGTAGTGCTTTGTGTGTACATAGCCTTTTTAAAGACACTTTCATGTTAATTATCTAATTAAGCCTTACAGTTCTCTTTGAAAGTAAGTATTATTATACCTACTTTATGGAGGTGGAAACTGAAAAATAAAGGCTTGATGTCATTTCATCTAACTTTATACATCTTGCTGGAGGGTTTAGGCGGGAGCGCAGGCACCCAAAATTCCCCCATAGGTTGCAGAGAGACCGGGAGTCTCCAGAGAGGGATTTAACCCACCTGAGCTCTGCATGGCTTCTGCTGAGGGCTGCCCTGGGGTGGACTGGTAGGAGCTCTGATAAGTTAGGTCTGAGCTCACCATCACCTGAAATTTATGGGAGGGAGGAAAAAAAACCCGAAGTCAAATTAGTAAAGCTCCTGAACTTGTTTGTAGCGGCGGACCAATGTCCAAGTCATCTTTAGCATCTTTCTCAGTTGGAAAATTCCCAACACTTGTGGTGTTCACTCACATTGCAGATGGCCTGCTGGGTCCTAGGAATGAAGCCAGTAACACACAAAGGTGCCACAGGTGTGGCAGAGGTCTACATTTACCTGCCGTGTTGTGGGATTGCACTCCAAGTCCTTATGTGTAGAGAGAATGAGGGGCTGGGAAAAGAGGATTCTCTGGCTCTTTGCTTTCAGAAGTGCATGAATTCCATGCCCATTGGCAGGGATTTGGCTGGGAGCAGCAAGGGATCTATACAGGGGCCACTGGGCTTGTTCACACTGCAGTCTCTAGGCCAACTTCAGGACGTGTGGAGCTAATATTCAGCCAGGTATCTCAGGCAATGCTATGGTATGTATGTGGTGGCACAAAATTTGGCAGGGAGAAGTATCTCTAACCTTTCTCCTCCTGCCTGGCAAGCAGCATCCACCCTGGCTACCTTGCTGCGTTGTTTGCCATGTTTTGAAACAACTTGTGTAAGCTTCTGTGAAAGTGTTATATATATAGTCACTGAGGAAGATTGCAAATGAATGATTGAAAAATGAGACGGGGGGCGGGGAAGCAATAACAGAGATGCTTAACATAAGAAAATAAGTAAGTTTTGTTGATGATAGTTTATAATGACATCTGTTTAATGGAGCCATCTGCAGCCTATCCTGGGCTTGCACTGGAAGACCTCAAAGGCAAAGTACAGGTTGTGGACTACTACTCTAACAGCTATATTTTCTCTGACTTTCTGTGGAAATTCGATAAATAATTCATTAAGTGATTGTAGCTGATAGAGCTTTCTTCTGCGTTTGCAATGATTCAGATACTACTTTTGTCTTTTCGAAGCCCTAATGCGTAGTTAGTGAGTGACTTCACTTGTTCATTGGAAGCCATAGCGCTGGAAATTTAAGACTTGGATGCTTAAGCAAAAAATAACCAACTTGATCAGGCTGTGGTTGATCCAAGAAAGTGCAGTGATGGAGAAGATCCAGAGAGTCATGTCCATGTGTGACCGGGGAGACCCGCTGTAACCGGGAGCAGTTTCCTTGGCACGGAGGAGTCGGGTAGTGAAGAGCGGTGACCCCATCCGCTAAGATGTCCATGCCAGTGTGTCCATCCCCTCCAGCAGGTAGGTTTGAGGCAGTAGTGATTTCAGCTGCAACTGCTAAATCTACCTGTGATGATGAATCGGTGCCCTTCATTACAGTAGTCAATGTCATGGCCATCACAGCAGTGCCACCAAAGAAGCGTGCCGTTGTTGGCCATGAGGAAAGTCGCCCTTTAAAGCTGCACATTACATCAGGAAATGGGCCATTTAAAGGCACTGCTTGAACCTGCCAAGGATGATTTTTTTCATCCACATTGAACTGTTTCTAGTAAAGAAACAGAGAATATTATAATTCTGCTATATTTTAGAAAAGCAGGCAAGTCTTAGAGGAGGGTCCTGTTGCAGGGGTTATTAGTATTTGCCGTTCCCCTGAAGACTTCAAGGGAAGTATGTGCAGAGCTGAAAAGATAGCTGAGCTTTTCTGTTTCCTTTCAAGTGCTTGCTGCAGGGGAAACCACAAGGACTTGCTTCTTATGTTGACTGCTGTAATGATGTGCTGTACTATTGAGCTTCCAGGTCTAACTGACACGGATCAATTATTTGAGTTTGATGGCCCACCTGCTCGGGAAACTTCTGTAGTATTTATAAAAGACCTGGCAGTGCTGTCCTGGCAGGAGATACTTTTATATTCCCTCCTCCTGTGGAAGTGCTGTCCAGGTTGAATTATAAAATGAATCATTGCTGTGCTGGCAATGGGATGTTATTTGGGTTTTCAAGTTCCTGGGTATGAACTTCCTCAGTACTGGATAGATAATTAGCTGAAAATATGTGCCAAAACTTGAGACCAAAATTATACTTTGCATGTAAAGGCTCCTTTGTGTTAGAAACACTCATGTATGTGTCAATACAGGATAAGGCCTATAGATTATTGCGGTGTTTCATCTAGAGCTTATGGGTGGTATGTCAGTTGTGAGAGTTGTATTTCTACAACAACTCAGCCGGCTTTTATCAACACACTCCCCACGAGAAATATCATTCCTGCTTCTCAGCTGTTTGCGTGCAACGGGAGAGCATCCTACTTCTGCGGGTACCCGGCTCTGTGTGCTGCTCCTTCACAGCTGCTTCCTCACCACTCGCTGGGTGCAGAACCTGCAGCACCCTTCTTTCTTCAAGGAGGAGACGGTTTTGTTTCTGTTCAGTGGTGCTTTCTGAGCGGTCAATGAGAGGAGCAGGAGGATCAAGTGTGGAACTGGGAATATGGCAAATTGTTTTTACCCCTGTTTTTGTATGATTGTGTTTAATTGCTGGGGCAGAGTTTCTTACAGTTCCCCAACATGTTAGACATGTATAGTTTCTCCCAGCACTGAAATTCTTCGGCACTTTTCTGACTGTGACAAGGGTTTGATTGCCTACCTTTTCCCACAGATTTTTACTGACAGCAACATGTGGATATTTTAAATATTTTCTTTGGAAGCATCTGGTTACTTTAACCAAAAGAGACATCCCTTTGGGATTATTTTCATTAACTTTAATAACAGATTTAGTTTTTTTTCTGGCTAAGAAAATAGTCTTAAAACATACAGTCATATTGTTTGAATGTGCCTGCTCTGTGCTCTCCGTCCTTTCAACATTCAGTCGTGTAAAAGATTGTGTTTTGATTCCTGTGACCAATCTTATGTCTGGAAGACTCCCTTTGCAGGCATAGTGCAAGGCATAGTAGCAGGTGTGGAAAAAAATCCCTGAATACTTCAGTCATCTCATTAAATGGGATATTTGTTCTCCTGAAGTTGCAGTGTGTGGAGATCA
>JAOXNO010000052.1:48557430-48578440 GCA_028565335.1 Limnodromus scolopaceus
CATCAACCTGTGCGACGTTAAGCATCAGCCTGCTGTTGTTTTGGCACACTGGACACTTGAATTTCCATCCTCTGCCCTCCCTTTTCTACAGCTGTCCTGAGCCTGTGCAGAGGAAGGTCTCTGCCTTTGGTGATGATTCTTCGCCACTCCAATCCTTGTCTCGTAGCAGCGGCAGAGATTCTGATGTTTCTAAACTCCTGACCCTCAGCAGCAGCTGTTTGGGTCTGACCTCTCATAAAAACTCAGTCCTTCACTTCCTTGAGCCCTTCACTTGAACTCGTGGTGTGTTTTCAGCTTTGTGCAAGCAACACTGCCTGCTGCCCTAACCTCCTGTTCCCCAGCTCACCTCTAAAATTACTATGAAACCAGGACTTCTTGTTGTGTTTCCCTTGGTTCATTTACACTATCGTACTGTTTGCTAGCTCCAGATGAATAGAAAGGGCAAGATTTAGTAGTCAGATCTAAATAACTTGGCATTGTGTGAAGCAAGGTCTTTGCTTCAGGGTCACCTCGGTTGTTGCTGGAGTTTCTCATCTGCGTGAAATTCAGAGCATCCTTGAATGCCTGTCGGAGAGAGCAGGGCCACGGTGGCATTAACTCTGCCCCTCCTTGTCTTTAGTTTCCGAGAATTAGAAGATCTTGCATCTCATAACCAGTGCTACATTTGTAGCTTCTTTGTAAAACGTGGCCGTATTTATCTGAAGAAACTAGAGCAGTGGGTGAGGATGTGGGTGCTGCAGGTCTGGTTGCATCCACAGTCGGTTTCTCTCCAGGCACAGTCACAACAGGCTCCTCACAGCTGAGCACACACAGACACACACACGAGTGCTTTTTCATTTTCTCCCATTTCCTTTTCACTTGTCCAACAAAGCCCATCTCAGCCCCGCGTGTGATTACCTGGTGACCTGTGTGCCTTCATTCACTCACAGCTGCAGCACTTAAATGGGATTTTGTTCACTACCATCAAATCAGACCATCGCTTCCTACACACACACAGAGGGGTGGGTTTGTCCCTCCAGTGAAGCGTTCCTCTCCTACAGCTACTGCCATTAGCTAAACAAATTTGGGGAAACACACACGCACACACACCCCTCTTTCTCATTACATTGCCCTCCATGCTCTCTGGATGCTCAGGGCTGGGTGAATCCATCAGCAATGCCAATAGCTGCCTTCCCACAGCTTGCTGCTCCTGACCCAGAATAGTTAACTTTCTAATCCATCAGCTCCCTTAATTCTGCATTTAAGGCGATGGAGCTCAAATGAGTCTTGGCTTCTCCCTGTACACACGCATACACGAGAGATCTGTTACAAGAGTCCAAGGCTGAGAGCAATTTAAAATAATAATAATTAGGCAGATGATTTATTTCAATTGAGAGTTTAAAAATATTTGAACATTTATATTTATTCTGTTGTGATATTTCAAGAGATTTAATGGATTTAAAAAAGTCATTTGGAGGGAAAGCTCAGATCAAGGGATTGCTTTAATTACCTCATTCAGATATTAAAATTTTCATTTTGACTTTTTCCTCCACTCCAGCTGCACACACACCTGCATTTACATGCTGATTCCTTCTGCTTATTTGTTTTTCCCTCATTTTCTTAGGAAGTTTTTGGGAATGTTTGAGCGAGTCCCTAGAAATCTGCACAGCATGAAAATTCCGAGTTTCATTTTATATGCAAATAGATATTATCAGTTAAATGGAATTAGTTATGAATATTGCTAAGTCAACAGTAAATACTAAATAATTTTCATCTGCTTCTAGAAAATGCTGGATGCCAAAATGCAGAACAGGTATAAGCAGTAGAGAAGGAACTTTCCTTCCTACCTTTTGTAGGTCTCATGTATTTCCTGGTGTAGAAATTTATGGGTCCAGGTGGAGTGGATCTCCCGCACAAAATGGAGGTCTCTACACATTGCAATCTCCAGCTGCAAAGATATTGGAGCTTTGAGGGGGGTTAATTTGTTTTTATCTTCCCAAAGAGCTCTAGTAGTTTTTTTTAATCCTCATAACTCTGCCAGTACTGAGAAATAATAGCAGTTACGCAGATAGTTATGTCGACATCAACTTAAGTTTTACACTTGCAAGGTTCATATATTTTTGGTAGCACTGGCACTAATACAAATGATAGCTCAATAACAGAAAAATAGAACAGTCCCCGAGGCCATAGTTCTGATGCTTGAAGCATCTTTAAACCCCGTACCCAAATGAGAAAAGAGATAAAAACAACCTAGTCAAAGTGGCTTAGCTTGAAGGAGCATTTTATGTGTTCCTTGATGACAAAATAGTTAGGCATTAATGCAGTTTACAGTAAGACACCCTTAAGTTATCAGTGAAGCTGATGTGATGCCTGACAGAATTAATGTAAATATTTATAGACTTGGCCTACTAATTATGCCAATGGAAAAAAATACAGTATTAATGCTGTCACCTCCCCATGTCTCTACCTGCCAGCACGCTGCTAGCTCGCATAAATATTCTGAAGATAGAAAGTATGGCACATAAACAGAAGAGCTCATTTACATTTTTAATAAGGGATTAAGTTATCTCCAGCAGTAGTTTCCAGCCTGTGGTCCACAGATGTATGGGAGGCCTGTGGACTATTCCCAAGGGAACTGTGAAAAATGACAGAAAAAGAGAGTTTTGTGCAGGGTACATAGAAATCTCTCTCTGTGAAATTATTACAGGGGTATGCACCGCCTTTGGCAAATATATAGGGGTCCGCGTACTGAGAAGAATTTGAAAACCACTGACTTACCATATTTATGTAAAGAATTGAATAATTTCAAAGTACCATACTGCCATGTGGTCGATGATTTGACTATTGGTCCTACCAGAGCCAGGCTGCCATAGGAACTGCCGGACCACAAAGCACATAAGCATGTGCTTAACTCAAAACACACGTCGATCCACTGAAGTTACTGCCTGTCACCATACGTAACTGGTTTGCTGACTAAAGGCCATGGGGAAATTTAAGACAGAAGGCAAGGACTACTATCATCTTGCAAACAGCCCTGCAGACGCCTGATTCTCTTGTACAACTGAAAAGCTAATTATGTGAATCCGCTGTTCGTATCTTTTCTGTTTCAGTTTATTTATACTAAGAGACTCCGAAGCTTTTAGGCGCTGGTGGTTTCAGCCGTTACTGTTTGCCAACCCAAAGAGTATTATCACTGCTGTTATAGCCAGTTTAGGAGGCTCTCTTCGAGCTGCATCGATAGCTCTCCCGATTTGCGATCCAAAAATCTGTGGTTTCTGTTCTGGCACAAACTGACTGCTCACAAGCTGTGCAAATAAATCTGAAGTGCTATCACCAGTGGTTGCATGTGTGCGGCTTGTGTGCGTGCCTTTCGCTTGCCTTGAAAGTCTTGAAAACTGGGGCACAACGGGTGAGTGGTTTCATGTTGTCTTCTGCAAAATAGAATCTTACTCCACATACATCCCCACTGATGTCTGTGCTGTTGGGGTAGTGGTCCAGGTTGCCAAAATCTGGCCTGTGTTCATTTTTGGCAGCAGGGCACGGTGCAGGTAAAAGGCACTCATGGTGTTACCACAGAAGTTCTCCGAACAGCTCGAATGGATGGAGTATAGCAAGAGGATGAGGGGTAATGGTTTTAAACTGAAAGAGGGGATATTTTGATTAGATATTAGGAAGAAACTCATTACTCTGAGGGTGGTGAGACACTGGAACAGGTTGCCCAGAGAAGCTGTGGATGCCCCATCCCTGGAGGTGTTCAAGGCCAGGGTGGATGGGGCTTTGAGCAACCTGGTCTAGTGGAGGGTATCCCTGTCCATGGCAGAGGCGTTGGAACTAGATGATCTTTAAGGTTGCTTCCAACTCTAACTATTCTATGAAGTACTGCAGACTTTCCATTCAGACAACCCATGAGGGTTTTGTAAGATCTTTTTGCTGGTGCACGAAAGGCAGATCTTGCCTTCCTGCAATAAATGAGTCCTTGCTACAGACCTAGTCCGCAGCCCGTGGAAGGCAACGGGCTTCCTACTGCCTTCAGTGAGCTCTGGATCAGACCATACATAAGGATCTCAATTATTTCCAGTCCCCAGATGCGTTTGTCTCTTGTAAACACTTCATCTGGGCACTGTACCTCTGTAAATCACAAAACAGAATAAGCCGGTAGAAGTGGAGTGCACGATTTTGAAAAGGAATATTAAGAGGGGAAAAATATAACTCTCTCTCTTTAAACTGTCTCTTTTCTATATTGTTACCTTGACAACTCTGCTGCTGTGTTTCATCTTTGGTGGGACTTAGCGGTGGTGGAATAAGGGGGACATCCATGTGCGTTTCCACATCTACTCCGGCTCTGCTTCCCGGGCACATGCCAGGCACAGGGCATCGTGAGCTGCAGAGCCCACCTTCGCTGCCTTGACCCATGGTGCTGTCTGGAAATGATTACAGATATTAAGAACTGGGACCCATTCTGATTAAAGGTATAACATTCTCTCTTCTATTTCTTTTCCTTAAGCCAACACCAGAGCAATGGTAATGCTCTTTCAAAGGAGATGCAAGGTGCTTAAAATATTTTTTAAGGGTTAGGACAGCTGGAAAGCAGAGAGGGATGAAAGCACTCAAAAATAGTTGTATTATTTTTAGTATAAAGAGATACAGGAGTATGTGTCAGGATTAGGATACAGTTCTGATGGGGTGAACTGAGTCTGGAGATGCTAAAAATATGCTTTCTTTTCTCACAATTTTTAGGGGAGACAGAGGCAAAGGTAAGAGGAAAGTAGTGGTGAACTGAAATTTTAATTCCTGTGCTCCGTTGCTCGTTGAGGTTTGGCAAAGCTGTCTGTTAACCTGGGCTCCCGTGATTCCTGATACTAGCAAAACATTACGAGGCAGGGCGAGGTGTTATCTTGGGAATGGGGTCCTTCCCACCCCCTTTTTTCCTCTTCCCAAAGAAAATCCCCACCAACGTAATCCTTTTATTCTTTTTTGACAGAAATGGCTAGCTTTACAGCTGCAAAGGCAAGACATGCAGGCTCCAGGGCTGAGAGCAGCCGGGGGTGTCTGTGTCTGAATGTGTGCGTGGAGAAGGGGGCTTTAAATGCAAAACACATGTGTTTTCAATTGCTATCTGGAGCCAGCCCAGTAGCTGTAACTTGGTCTGACAAAGCCTTATTGAAGTACAGACAGTGTGGTTTCAAAGCAGTTAGAAAAAGAACGGGAATGCTGTTCAGGAAATTCTTCAGGCATGGGCAGGGACTTGGCTGCAATTCTGCCGTTGGAAAATCTGACAGGGGCAGCTCATGAGCAGAGGCCAGGCCTGGTGCTGCTCTGAAATCCGCGCTGCATCTTCCCCCCAACCTCCAGCACCCCTCCGGGTCCCCGTCTGCCCGCCCAGGGAGAGGTAAGAGCTGCCCTGCTCCTTCCCACCGCAGCCGGGGGGATTTGCCCTTCGTTTGCGCTCCTGCAAAGAGGCTCCTCTCTTTTCAGGCTGTTGTTTGGAGGCAAAAAGTCAAGATCGGGAAGTTGTGGCATATTTGCGAAGGGATGGGAGCAGTTTGGGGCTGGGTGGTGGTTTCTGGCTAACTTTGCTTCAGTATGAGTTCTGCCGGCAAAGCAGCTCCTGTGCTGCATCTCCAGCTGCGTGAACGCTGCAACCAAATAATCTCTAACTTTTTCATTTTGGGGGAATAAGTGTGCACATAACCTGAAGCCACCGAAAGGCTGGCTCTGTGCCTTTTATAGGTTTTTAAGAAAAATGCGATTCAGTCATGATAAGTGCATTTATATGTACATTGCACTATAGTTGTTTAATGGGATGAAAGCGTGTTTGTCTGGGAGTTGTTTGGCAATTCCTGGTGCCGCTGGCTTGTGAAGAGAGGCAGTAATTCAGTAATAATCATTGCCTTGTGATTTCTCTGTGTATTTTTTTTGTATTTTATAAAGCATGAGCAAACTGCAACAGACAGCACAGTCCGAAACCACAGAGAGCAGATTAGAAGCAAAACCATTAATTTAGTGGCTGTTCTATCTGGAACTTCTCTTCTCATTTGCGTTTCTTTCCCCAAATAACTTAAGAAACATTTATGATAAAAAGCTCACTCGCTCTCTTTAGGAGCCTGCCAGATTTAGGCAATGCTCTCTCATCCTTTTAGTTGCAGCATTAAAGCTTGTCTTGCCTTTGCAGAGATGTCAGCACCGTATATGGCAGGCTTGTGCTTGGGAGTCAGGGTACGGCGCGTTCGTCAAGGCGGATGGAGGTGTCAGGAGGAGTCCGCCACGCGTAGCTTCAGAAACTTCCCTGCCTCTGCCTCTTCCTTGGATTCTCACAGCAGTGTTACCTGATGTGTTGAAAATACATTTTAGCCGTGTTTTATGGTGTTGGGGTGTGATTTTTTTTTTTCTTTCAACAAGGAATGAATTAAGGATATTAAATTATACAGTGGGACAGTGCTAAGTGCTTCTGGCTGGTTTCTGGCTGGTTCATGGGAGAAGACCCGCAGTTTGCTTTTCCTGCATCAAGCAGGACTGCACATGCAGGGGGCTCAAACAGTCATTTGTCTTGGCAAGCCAAAAAAATTCAGGTTGAGGTTCAAGGTGAGGTTGGCCACCAAAGTGCATCAGATCCAGTATGTGATAGGGCCAGAGCTTTCTCCCAATAACACCAGGGAAGCGTGTATGTAGGCAATTCCAAAGGATAACATCAGGCTCAGGCAGACCCTACCTGGAAAGAGTGGATTTGGATCTTTAATGGGAATATTATCTGGTCCAATGCAAACAGATTCTAGGTGATAGAAGGGAAAAAAGAAAGGTGTTTGGGAGCATCTTCTCCTTGCTACCATATTTGTTTTTTCCTGTGAAAGTAATGGTTAACTGAAATGGGTTGGCTTGGGCCAAGTGAGGACTTTTTGCTGGTTTGGAGTGCAGGAAGGGCATCCTCCAAGAGGCAGAGATGTTCTGTAGCTTCCTGGAGGCTGATGGGGGCAAAGGGAATGAGAAGAAGGACAGAGGTGAGCTGTGCAAGCAGGAGGCATATGATGGAAATGAAGAGGCTTAATAAGCTCAAAGTTTGCTTTGCAGAAGATACACCTGCGGTGAAAATGCTGTGTTAAATGGACGTCTCATATGATCTGGACCGCTTGAGCCTTCGCAGGCTGCCATCTTACCCTGCAGACTTGGAGCTATATTGCTTTTCTCAGCAGCTGTTAATTTAGGCACCCAGTCAGCCTATTATCTTCTTTGCTGCTAGTTATAAGCTTATTTTTTTTTTAAAAAAAAAAAAGTTAAATTCCTGCTTCTGATCATGCAGCATCGCACCTCCCCAATCTGATCGTCAATATTGAAGAGCCAGAGAGACACAGAGATTGGAATATGTACGTCTGTCCCGGCAAGAAGCAGCCGTGGCTGCGCTGCTGTTCCTGACTTTAGGGTTGCTCCTGCCCCACGTCTGGGTGAGATGAGCAGCATGGGTTTTTCATCAGGTATGAGGTCAGTCTGCATCACGGGATGTCCCCACTGCCCAGCTGGGCTGTTTGCCATACTCACTCTTGATGGGACCCCAGTGGAGACACTGGTGCGTGGTGTGAGGCCAGGCAAGGCTAGTGCAGGCTCTTTGCAATGCCCTGGGCTGAATGCGATTGAGGGAGGTGGTGGTTTCCTCCCTCACTCTGGCAGCTGCTCCTGAGCCTCCCCCTGCCAGAGGTGACCTCTCTGCAGCTCCACCCTGGTCAACTATTCACGGTTTGCTTTGTATCCAAAAGGGCTGCATGTGTGGATGGAATGTTATGCATCTAAAGTGAAGTTGGAGGATCTCTTGATCTTGGAAGCATACAGATAAGAGAGACTTTAGCACACCCTAATAACAGGTATTCTTTCTCCTGGTCCTTCCCAAGAGCAAACTAGAAAGCAAGTGTGTCTGTGCAAATGACCAAATGGATAATCCCAGTGAGCAGGTTAAGTGGAGGGAAGATGCAGCAGAACAAGTTTTAACTTGTGAGAACAGGATCACTGCAGAGACTGTACTCTGGATCCTGGCACATGCTCAAGCCCACAGTTCTCAATTTGTGCCGTGCCGGTTGGATTCCAGCCGTATAAATCCATATTATGCTCCTGCTTTGCATATTTCTACAAGCCATCTCTCTTCTGTTGGTACTGTGGGGTGAGAGTGTGTTGGGGCAGAAGTCTGCGAAGTATCACCTCCCGTAGCTTGCTTTCTGATTCGAGCTCAGTTGATGATATCCCTCTCGCTGGTCACACCTGCTGCTGGCTATTTTAGTGTAGTTCTCATATTTGTTCATCCTGCTTCGAGACACCAGTGGGAAAGAGCGTTTATAAACTTGGCACGGGTGGACATGGGCTTATGATTGCTTCACATCATCTGAGTGGTGCAAAGGAACCAGCGTGTGAATGCAGCAGAGCCGGTGTGATGTTTGCATGCGGCGTGAGTGTACCGCTACAAGATGTGGGGCATTTTGTGAAAGACACTCTTTGATGACTAGCTCAATATGTAAGAGAACTCACTGCAGAAACTTGGCCTTCCTTGTTGACTTTCTTTTCCATTTTGTCCTTAATTCTGAGAAGAAAAATATCGAGACAAGGTAAATATCAAGAAAAAAGTCTAAAAGTTAGAAGAAACACTCATAAATAAGAGAACAGACATGTTTCTCCTCTTCTCAGAGAACAGAAGCAGTAGTAGCGTCGTATTGCTCACAGACTCTTGCAGGCAGCTTCATAATAAAATACCACTTTGGGTTTAGTAGATGCTATTCAGAGATGGAGCTGCCTGTTACTTTGTTTTGTTCTGGCAAACTCTAATGTTTAGAGTTTTGCTGTAAGTGCTCCTTGAATGCAGAGCAGTGATGGAGCAGAGCAGAAGTCCCACATTCAACTTTTTGTTCCATCCATCTGCTCGAAGATGCCGGTTTATGAACTGAGGCTTTTGCAGTGCCCTTATCCTCAGGCACGTTTATTGTTTATTGTTGCTGCCAGCCCTACCAACTGGGGAAATTGCGTGAGCTCTCAAGATGTTAGGGGTAGGGGTTAGCCTGGAACGTTGAGGGATCTGGATTAGAGATGCTTTACTGAGAGATGATTCCTCAAGGTCTCCCCAGCTGCTTGAGCTGGGTGACTCCAAGATATCCTCAAGATTCAAGAGGTGGGTATGGAAAAAGTGGTATTTCCTAGTGTACCAGGCAGAGCATGTACTGATGGACTGTGCAGACTGAAAAAAGCTTGTTGATGTGCTACATCAACAGCTTTTCCCTACATGTGATGTACCCCACTTACAGAAACTAGTCAGAAAAGAATGAAACATTCCCTAGGAAGTTTTCTTCCACTTTTTATCTCTCTGGCCATGTATCGTATTGCAGTGATACCCAAGAAATGGGTATTGAGTCTTCTCAATTTGTGGAAGAGTTGCTCCCAATGAGGAGGGATGCAAACTGTTGCCAGAAGCAGAGGGACAAAGCAGAGGGGGAGGATTTCAGCTTTGGGGACACCAATGGCAGTGACAGAGGCCACACTGGCACAGCCATCAGGGTAGGAGAGCCTGAGTTCACGGTTTAAATGGTGCTGGTGAAAAGTGCTGTGAGATTTAACTACCCCAGCAAGTACTTCATCCTTTGGGCTCTTCCGCAGCGCTCAGCCCTTGCTGGCCAAGCTGCAAGCAAGAAGTTGTTCTCCAGAGCCTGATACTTTTATGGAGACCCAGGCTGTGGTCTGACCCATGTGTGGCGCCATAAATCAATTTTGGGTTATGAACGCTGGTGGATTAATGGGCCTGGGGGTGTCAAGCTTGAGAGAGAGTTTTATGAGGAGTGGAGAGGCAAAAAGTCTTGTTGATAAATGGCTCAAAACACTCTTCTTCATGCCAAATTTTGTTCTCAGTCACGCTCCAGAAATGTCTGTTCTTTTGAACCTTGTGGATAGTATGCACTTAAAAGACAGAGAAATTAAAGAGAATGAATCTGCAGAGCATTTACAGCTACTGAATACAAGTCCATTGCCTTCCAGTGATACGGTAGAGAGCACCTATGAAGGTTTTTTAGGGTTTTTTTTTCTCATTTTTGGCCCAAAAGAAAAGGTTTGTGTTTCAAAAAACAAAGAGAAGAGGATGTCGGTGACGCAGGCGCAAAGAGAAGGCAGATGTGGGAGATGTAGGTCCAAGGCCCAAAGGAATTCGAGCCCCTCTCTCATCTCTGAAAACGTGTTCCCATCACCATGCCACAGGTTAGCCTGGGGTCGGATGCTCTTCGTTTTTCTGATGAAGTTGTTACCCCTTGGTTATATAGAAGCAGGCAGGGAGGAGAGCTGCTGTGTCAGCTGTGCAGGGCTTAGGGGCTTTTGGGCTGTGCTGGAGTGAACAGTTTCGATGAGCTCTAGGGCGTTTTCAAGTGGGCTTATAAGAGAGAAGCCGCCTTCCCAGGTTGCATCCTCTTTCAGCTTAAAATTGTTCTATTACTAAACATACATCATTTAAGCGCTGATCAAAGAGACCCCCGTGGCACAGAAACGTTATTGATTCCTCTTGTTACACCTCACCCTGTTCACAGCACTCATTGAGCCTACAAAGCCGGCATGTCCAGGGGATGGTACAGCTCCGCTGTTTGCAAGGGAAAGGTGTTTATCCACCCTTGTGCATATAAAACACTTCTTCTGCCTGAATTGTTAATTGTGAGCCCTGTGTGAGAAGCTTTCCGCCAGGGCAGGAGGACATGGTGGAAGGGAGAGAGGCACGTGATAGAGATTTGCCGTAACTGGTGGGGTCTGATGTGATTTTTGGAAGCTCAGTGCCAGTTCTGATTTGCGATGCCTTTCAGCCTGGCCTGGTTTCAGCTTTACTGAAGGAAAAAGCTGAAGCTTCTTTACCAGAGGTACTCGGCAAGCAGCCTGTGCGGATCAGAGGATGTGGTGACATGACTCTTCCAGTGGTCTTAAAAAAGCAAATAAATCTTTCTTGTCCTGGACCATATCTCTAAGGTATGCTAAATTGAAAGGATGAATAGCTTTTCTAAATGGCCTGGATTTTGTATCAGGGCCTGTTTGCAGTGTTCATATGTAAGGACTCAGTATACAGCTCTTGTGCAAAAACTTATTACCCTTTTTTTTTTTTGCAGTAGCAGCAGCAAGAATTCCTTGGAGAGTTACCCAAATTCCAGGCTATACTTTTATAGTCATGGTAGTTTTGTCTGTGGCTAAACTGTGAAGATTTAGTGTGCTGCATTTTTGGTATTGTAAATGGGATTGTCCGTGCACTGATGGTGGTCCAGTGCTGTGCACATGTGTCTTTAAGCCCTCTCACGTCAGGCAGACGCTTGCAGATTTGACGTTTGGAAAGAGAGCGTCTCTTTCCAATTTCTATATTTGTTTCATTATTATCTTTTCACCACTATTATGAAATTAGGTGGGTGTTCCTAATATTTTCCCGAAGAAGAAAAAAAAATCCTATTAAGCAACTACCAGCCTTTTCCCTTAGCTCAGTAATTGAAAGGGGGGGAGCAAGTGGGAGGGGAGGGTGGTATCTTGCAAATGCAACCACTGATGTCCTTTCACAACAATACTTCTTTTTTTTTTTTTCTGGTGCCTTAGTTCTTTTTAATGTTTGAGTCAGGAGAAGTTTCCAAAATGTAAATTATGACTGGCATACTTTTCCCTCCCACACAGAGCAGATTATTGATAGTGGATATAGCTGGTTCCTCGTGTAGTTGCCTTGTGGGCCTTCTCCTTCTGCTCGTGTTTAACACACCTCAGCACTCTCTGTCCATTATTTTGTCTTCTCTTCCTGGAGAAGTACAGACATGAGCATTTTCTTTTGGTATTCGCAATTCAGGGGGGAAACGCCAGCTAGAAATCGTATTTAGCTTTAAATGTAGCTGTGTGAGAGTTTGTGTAGAAAGAACACGCTATCTACTATTCTTGTGTTATTTTCTTGTTATAAATTTATGCTGTACTACTAAGTCATGCTCATCATGTGTGTTGTGGTGCTTCAGTTGCTCTATCTCTGTTCGGGCAGCTGTGAGCTAAATATTTTATCGGAACCAGAGAAATTCTCAAAATCAGGCTGCTGTGTGGGCGCAAGTTACTCTTTGTGGCTATGTTCTGTTCCTATAAATTCTTTTGAGGTTTGCAAAGTTTTGCCCCAGCTGGATATGCTATTTTCTCCATCCTAGAGACTGCAAGTAAAGAAAAAAGAGAGAAAAGAAGGACACAGAGCAGGAAAGAGATGAAGAGAACAAACAAGTTTTGCAATAAAGAGATATTTTGAGCTGGGTATTTCATATTGTTTCCTATTGGCCAAACCTCTTCCATGATTTGAGAGGGTTAGCAATGCAATTTATTCATTTGCTCCAAGGGAGAGTCTGCGTTTAATATGTGCTCTCCAGGATCCTTTGTTAAAATATTAGGCAATAAAATCCTTGACTGTTCAGTAGTTGTGGTTATAATTTCCCCCAGGTAGTGGAAACTCCGTAATTTATCGTTGTTTAAGTTTTCCCTTTGCAGAGATCGGGGTGGTTGTAGCAGTGTAAAAAGGCCTGTTTTCCTCCAAGTGTGTGTTGTTGGTGGTGACCTGGCTCCTCTCCCCGGTGAGCCCTGTGCTCAAAGCCCTCCCCAGCTTCTGACTTGGTATCTGTGAGCACAAACACTGGTGCAGCCCGGGTTGGATCTGTTGTACCCAACTTGCTGTGCCCCCCCCTTGGAAACAACCCCAGGACTACCTGGGCTTCAGGTGGTTTTGCGGAACAGAGATACCCCAGCTGGTCTGAATGGCAGAAGTGATTTAATGCTGAGCCCACGCACACTAGTGGCAACTGCTCTTTAGTACAGACGCCTTTCTTCGGTGATGGACTTCGAATGCAAGTTGGCTAAATTGGCTGAGCCAACCCATATTAAGGACTTATTTGCTGTAAGAACTTATTAAGACTTAATTGCCGTGAGCTGTTGGCTCCTCCTGACATGATATGAGCATCTATGACCATCTGCACTAATTGATGTTGCAGATCTGCATGGTGTGGACCTAAGGTAATCTGAGGTCATAAAAGAGGCATGGTTTGGGAAGGGGAAGTGAGATCCTTTTTTTAGACGAGCCGAGATAGCTGGAAGAAGCAGTCAGGCTTGGAGCTGCGGGTGGGCTGGCTGAACCTTGCCGCCTTCTAGTTTGAGTTTTCCGAGCGCAGGTGGTACCTTCGTTCGAAAGGAGGGAGCCCAGGCTGGCAGCTGCCTGCATATGGGCAGTGGTGGTGCCCAGGGTCTCCTCTTGCAGATGTCCTTCACGGCACCTCACTGTCGCACAGGTCTGACCTGCGGCATCCTCGGTCTGTGCGTCAAAAAAGTCTGAAAATGGAAGAAACTGATCCTGGGGGAAGCCCGTGAAAGTCGGTTTCCACACCCCAAATGTTGAAGGGTGAGAATCTGAATACTTTCATTTGTGTGGCACAAAATATCTCCATGGTCACAACCCTGTGCTACTCCAGACCCCTGTTCTGGCTGGCTATGGTGCTGTTTAAAAGCCCCCATCTCTTTCCACTCACAGCGGGGACAGCCAGATCCCCGACTGCCTGGAGCCAACCGGGCACCAGGCTGTAGGAAGAGGGATGATGCTCACCACGGGGGACTCTAAAGCCATTCTTCCTGGGGATGCTGCCACACTGCTTTCCTTGGAACCAGCTTTCCTTCCTTCCTTCCCTCTTTCCTTGGTTTTGGCCCCCGGTGTTGTCCTGGCGTGCCATGCCCACCCAGGGTATCAGAGTCCTTGTTAAACCAGCGTAGATACTTGGAGATAATTTGTTAGGGATGTGGTAGCTGGAGAACCTTGTGCTTCAGGTTACTTGGTGAAGAAAGTTTGGCGTGCAGGAAGGGAGAAAGGCAAACGCTTCCCCTCTGCCTTTTTCCTTTGGCTGGAAGGAATGATTTTATTTGAGATGATTTATTTTTTTTAAATTAAAGTCTCTGCGAAGTAATATTGCATCTTCAAAACAAACTGCTGATCTCAACTGCTTTTACCAAACACATGCAAAATTTTCCCCTCAGGATCCTTAGAGGCCCTGGAGTGCCTGCCTTGCAAAACCTGGGGCGGTGAACAGAGCACTCGAGAATGATCTCCATACGATACCTTTAAACAGCGTGCTTCCGTGTATTTATAAATATATATATATAGATTTAACACCTAAAATTCTATTTGGTATGTTGCTGCATACAGTAAGCAGAAAGAAAAATAATGCAGAGCCAAGGTATTGAAAGAGACTCTGGTAAACTCTGAAAAAGGGAAAAACAAAACCCACTGAGAGGCACAGATACAAGCAGTTTTTATGATCGACTTTCTCTTGCCGCTTAATACACATGGCTATTTCTTTGTGATCATTCCAGATGCCTCAGGAACAGTACGCGCACCGGAGCACCATGCAGACCTCAGAAGGACCCCAGGTATACAAAGTGGGGATTTATGGCTGGAGGAAGAGATGCCTCTATTTCTTTGTGCTGCTCCTAATGATTTTAATCCTGGTGAACCTTGCTATGACCATCTGGATTCTGAAGGTTATGAACTTCACAATTGTAAGTAGGGGTTACCCTGGAAGGTCGGGGGGAGATGAGGGAGGGTGATGGTCTTTCATGAATTTAGATACGGCTTTGATAACGGGGTGCTTTAATTGCCATGGATAGCCATTATTCCAGGGAGGAATGAATTTACCCAATGATCCTCTTTTTCTGCTGGAGATGCCTGCAGTATTGGCAAGCTCAGCGTTGCAAATCATGTTCCTTCTGCTTGTTGTAAATATACATGTATATATGTAAACAATATATACCACCCTCGCTCAATTTTGAATTATAAAGTGTTTTAAAATTAATGAAATAGGCTATTTTTAACTGGGGTGTGGGAATGGGTTTGAGCCTTTCTTTTACACTATTTCTGCTGTTCTCCATGACTGGGAAGTTGAAAAACTTGATTTGCCTTTTTCTTCAGGAAATTTCATGTTGTTCTGTAATGACATAGTTCCAGAAGCTTCAAGAAGAAAAGTAAAATTTCCAAAGTGGCTCTCTGGGTGTGATACTTAGGTGGAGCATATCCTTATCCTCGTTGTGCTGTGGTTAGTGCCCATCAGTCACGCCAGCAGCATTCCCGTGCTGCACAGACCCCCTGGCTAGCCTTAGCTTTCCAGAAGCCCCTAGAAAACAGTTGGGCAGCTGTACTGGGAGGATAGATTGCACTGGGGCAGATGGTGCCTTCTGGGCATGGAGCGCTCTGTGCATCACTTGAACTCTGTTCAGACACTTTGTGAGATCTTAAGGGGTGCCTTGACCTTGAATTGCCTCTTTACAGGGTGAGCTTCACCTCTGCTGCTCAAACACACTGAAAGTCAGGGCATGATGAACCGGCACACCCCACTTCCAGGGCCAGTGAGCCTTTATATGGTAGGTCCTGGTTTTTCAGTAGATAATTTGGCCAAGCAGAGTGAAAATTAAATGATTGGTCCCCTCTTCTTCAAAGCAGTCATTACCACCTTGGTTAAATAGAGTTATTTTAAGATCATTTGAGTCTTCAGGAGAAACTAAGTTTGAGGCTTTAATCCTGGATTTACTTCATGAGAGAGCTGTAAGGCTAAATTCCCATAGACACTTTCAAGGACTTTCCCAGCCGGACTCTGCTTTGAGCAGCGTGTTTGAAGTCTCCTGGCATTTCTTTCTCTGCTTTGGTCTTGTGGAGCCCTGAACAGCTGTGTCCAACATTATGTCATTAATGGGCCATGAGAAGTTGAGTAAACAATCTCTGACGTACTGTATCCAGCAGACAAAATGCTGTGTCAGGGGGACATGCAGCATTCATTTTCTCTAACCAGGATGCTGTCAAGGTGTGCGGAAGATTGCAGTGCATGTGTGCTTAGGGAGCAAGCAATTATAAAGCAGTAATCCACAAAAAGCTCCTGTGAGTGGGTGAAGAGTGAGCCAAACTGGAGCAATTAGTGCTTAGCCAGACCAGTTATTAAATCTTGTGAAACTGATGCTGTTTTGAGACACGTTTAATGCTGAACCGTTGCCTTTAGATTAATGTAGTTGAAAAACAGTTTTTTCTGAGGTGATGGAAGACTTGGTCATATGCTTGTACAGGCAGTGGTATGGGTATCAGCCCAAGCACAAAATAATAGGGTTTCAGATTCTTGCTTTTCAGGAGTGCAACTTCATTTCTTTAGAATAACATAACTTGGATCCGTTGGTCCCATGCTTTCTGCTGTTTGGTGGTGGTGGTCAGTCAACTCTCTACAAGTTGCTTGGGAAGCCAGATGAACTTTTCTGCTCCTTTCTCCCTCACTGCCTTCTCCTGATGCATTGCATTTGGCAGGCTGTCTGCAGAAGGGTCATCTCCTGGGGATACCTACAGAAACCTCCTCCTTCCAGCAGCTCTCTCCGCCCCACTAGGATATACAATGGCTTTTTTGGGGGATGTACGGATCTTCAAGCTCTTGTCTGATTCTGTTTCCTTAAATAGTCACTTGCCCTCTGATTCAGTGAGGATTAGCCCAGTATATTTGTGCATGGTTTTAGTTAATTCATATCTTCTAATGTTAGTAGGCGATGAACAGGATTTGATGATGAAAATACAGATGGTAGCAATGCATCCTGCAGTGGGAACTGCTTTGTGGTTATAGGGATGGCCACACTGGTCAGGGTGTGTGTCTCTGACACAGCCAATTGGAAAGAAAAGTGAGAACAGAGCATGTAAAATGTGATCCTTGCCCTGGTGTGCACACATTCATCTCCTGATCTCCTGCTGCTCCTGCAGCCTCGCCAGCTGCTTTGGATCCTGCTCTGCAATCCCTCCTGCACCATTCCCTCAGGCAGAGGAAACTACTGTGCTAAGTGAATTTTTAGAGGCAGACTTTTATCTCTAAATAACAATGCAGGAAAATTCTCAAATGAGGAGAAGCAAATATGGAAAAATCTTTAATTTGTTCCTGTTCTGATAAGAGGAGCTGAGAGTCCTTCTTGGGGAGGGGGAATGATTTGAGTAGTCAGTAAGCAAAGGGTGCTGCTTAGCAGGTCTGAGATACCACAGTGCCTGCAGAGCAAAAAAAAATGAGAGAAAAGTTTGTCCTTTTTTTCTTGTGGAAAATGTAGTATTTCCAGTATTTTCCCACCTCTGAGCCCTCCTCCCAGAACCCCAGCCTGTTCAACTTCCCAGGACAGTCCTGGCACTTACCGGAATTTAATGAGTGCTCATTATAGCCAGTAAGTGCTCACATTATTTTAATGAGCGTGGCAAACCTGCTCAACAAAACTCGGGGGTGTTTTAAATGCTGATGATGGGGAGTGGAGAAGGGAGGAGGAGATCAAGCAAGACAATCTCAGAGAACAAAATAACACCTCCTCATGCATGGTGTAGCAGTGCCCATCCACTCCCCTTCCACATCAAGCCCTGGACTCCTTTCCTCTCCCCTCTATGTGCCCCGCTGGCTCCTGCTCCAGGAGACAACTCCTGTAAAATCAAACTGTAGGTTTCCAATCCATGGCTTTTAATAAGCAAGGCACCACTAATTTATTCTAGGGTTTGCTTTCATCTGAACCTTCAAGGCTTAAGCAAATTTATGTGTGGCTATTGCTTTTTACACGGGGCTGTCAGAGCAGTGTCACGTTCGCTTGGGGTTGGTGGTCACTGTCTAGTCTGTCCTCTGGTGCAGTCATTCACTTCCCATGTAGTATTTGATCCTCGATTTGTTTTAAATACCTCTATCAGGCACAGACTGAATGAAAAACAGGCCTGGAGGCAACCTCAAACATCATCTGCCTGTCTCACAGCTGGTTTCCATAGCCAGGCTCATTTATCCCATTCATTTACATCAGCGCTGTGTTGCTCCGGGACGGTGGGAAGCTCTGTGACCATGCATGGTTGCTACCTCTAAACCTTTCTTTGATTTTTAAGCCAAACCACGGAATGAATCTGGACCAAACCCTCTAATTTGGGTTGAAACCCAAATATACCTCAATAACCTAATTGAGGTAGAAACCAACATCCAGCACTCAACTTTCCGATGATATATAGGTAAAGGGAACTCCGTTGAGATCCTGGACGAGCCTGGTAGAAGTATGTGGTTTGCACGTACTGGGTTTGGGGAGAAAAAACCCTACTGCCTGCGGGCTGCCCAGTCTGCAGGTCCAGCAGCCACCCTGCGTGGTGGAGTGGTCAACCTCCAGCTGTGCAGAGCTCAGCTCAGGCTGGCACAGCCCCCACAAGGGTTTGTATGTGCCAATCTAATTATAAGGCTAGAACCAGAGCTCTTAATGACCTTCCTCTTTATGGTCCACCTGCCTTTGCATCCAGTGATGTAGCCCTTTAGCAGCAGGAATGCCTGTGACTGTGTATGTAAGCACATGCATCTTTTATGCTGTATGCCTATGAAGTGCTGGAGATCGCTATTTTGGCTGATAAGAGTGAGCTTAAACCATTTTTTAAAAGCTTCCTCTTGTATTTGTGTCTGAATGTTACAACAAAAGGCGTGCTTACATAAATACAGCAAACCAATATCCTTATTTGAAACAGTACAAGGCTCAGAAGGCTCAGGGAATGGGCAATGCCAGTGCATTGACCTCTTTCCACAAGGGTAGCATGCGATGCCTAATATTCTAAACAGTGTTAGGAGTCTAAAGCATTTTCCATTAGTACCCCTTTGTAGCCTCTTAGGCAGCGGGAGGACCTTTAAACAGGAGAGACATCAGCTGTCCTGTTGTGCCTGCATTTAATTGGCAAACGTCCACCTACTTGTCTGCCCATCAAACCACTGACGACCCTTTGCTTTTCCTTTGCCCTTCCTGGTATTTCTATCCAGAGTTGCCCGTTCTCCTTCTGGAACCACTCAAGGTTTTTTGAAGTTTTGGGTCCTTAGCATGAGGTTCAGGCGTATTTCATGATTTCGATAGAGCAGGAGCAAATGACTGCAATTGTTCAGGTTTTTCCTTTTTTTTGCTGCAGGCTGCGTTCAGAGCTGAAGGGGTATGTTTTAGCAATGTTGAATGAAATGTTAGCAATTTAGAGAGAAAAAATGCTGCTGTAGGTGGCACAAATGTTAAATATCATTATTATCTTACTTTCTTTATTAAAAGTTGATAAGAAAAATGAGCTTTTAAAATTTGGTTATGAACAGTTATTTCCAATACAATTACTCCCTCTTGTGTGTAAACTACCTGCCACATTTTAATTACAGGAAAACAGTAGGGTAATAACACAGCAGTAAAGATGGATTAGAGTTAGGAAAGCTCATTGCCCTAACAGGCAGGATTCATTTATTAATGATTTAAAGGAACAGACTTTGCTCTAATTATTTTTTGTTAAAATTAAAAATTGCTTCAGAATAAAATGACTGTGCAGTTTACAGTCTCCTTTTCATGATTTCTCTGGGGTCTCTTTAGGTGCAATGGTAAGGCCAACATGGGAAAGAAATCTGATCTGCTTCTCAGCTTCTGCTTTGTAGTGCAACTGTAATCAGTCAGCTAAAATTGTTTAGAGTTAGAATTAATGTCACTATATCCTAATAGAGGAAAGAGTGAAGGGTGGTTTTTTTCTTCTCTCTCCCTCACATACACATGCATACAAAATTGTGTGCTTTTCCATCCTAATTCACGTCGCTCTTTTTATAAAGCAAGTGATTGTTTTGAGACTGTTTGCGTGAGCCAAGAGCTTTGTATATTTCCCTTCTTTCCTCATTCACGTGGGCTGCATCTTCTGATATAAAGATGTTAAGCTTGTAGAGGTCTGACAACGCCAGCAATGCTGTGAGTGACTGTACTGTGAAGTGGAGAAGTTTCTGTGGGTGAAATCCTTACCCCCTGGAATTTAGTAGGAATCTTTGCATTGACATCTGTGGATCAAGCCTGTCACTGTAATGCTTTTTATTTGCAGGTTTTTACACTAAATTCTAATTTCCTTCCTCCTGGATTGAGGAAAAAAATGTGTTATGCTTTTCTTTTACTCTTTTCAGAGATCTGAATTAATTCCTAGAGAGTTTCTGTTTCTGTATGAAAAGCAATTGGGATTCCTTATCTTCTTTTAAAAGGTATATATAGTACTTTTTTACTTTCGCTCCTTTGGAGTTCAGAATAATATAGTCAATTTTAATAGGATATTGCATGATGTTATTACAAGTTTGACCCCTTCATTGTTGCATCCTCCAGAGTGTCAAGCATTTGGTACTGATGGCTTGCTGAGTTATATGTGCGTCAGTTTCTTCTAGTGCTGCACCTTTGAAAACTCAGTCTCTGGTAATATTTCATTTTTGTTATCCTGATGCCACATTTTCTCAGCCAGCATAAGCACATAAGGCTTTCATCTTCCTTGTTACCAAAAAGTGATGAAAGGACTCCATATTTTTAGCTCATTGTCTCTACTCTCTGCTGAACCATTGAGTTTTCAGAGGCCTGCCATGGCATTGGATGTGCTCACAGATACGTCATGGGGGCGAAAGAAAAAGTAAAATAGTGAGTCTTCCACTAGTACCACTAAACTAAGCTGGATATACTGCACTGCAAACATTTCAGTAATCCTTTATTTTCATTCTTTGACTATTGCACAGGGCAGTCCGTGGTGTTGCAGAGTGTTACGACGGCAGATGGCCCTTTTCCCTTAAATGTTTTGGGTTGGGTTTTGTGGAAAACTGAAGCTTACATGATTGTGCTTCCATCTTGACGGACAGGCTTCCAGCTCTCACTTCTCACTTGTTTCTAAGCCACTGATCATACTCAAGCCATCTTATGTGTCCAGGAGGTGGGAATATCTCAAATATACTTAATTTCTGTATTTTTTAGAGGCAGAAGAAAGCAATCTTATTTATTAGTGTCCCTAGTGTGGAAGAAGCTGCTGCATAAGCTCTGTACATATTACTCACCATGAGCAAGAGATATTACAAATGTCCCCATACCAGAAAAAGTGTTATTGGTGCCATTTTTTTACCAGACACCTGGGAATTTAGCCCTGAAGTCCAGACAGCCAGCATCTCTTGGTTATTACTACTACTGATGTGAAGGAAGCTGTTGGAAACTCAGCAACACCCCCCTCCTCGTGCTTGTG
>JAOXNO010000052.1:48585059-48597120 GCA_028565335.1 Limnodromus scolopaceus
ATTACTTTTTGCTCTCTCCTCTGTATTTAGCCTCAGGAGGTTTCTGATAGGCTTTGGCTATTAAAGACAGCAGTAAATGCCTGGCTGGAAGCTATCTGGCATTCATAACCTTAAGCTATTTAGGAAATCAGAAAAGCTGAATGGATTTTTTTCCCTTTTTTTTTTTTTTTTTTAAGAGAAGAGCTACAAGAGCAGAAGGCACTGCCTGCCTTTCAGGTGAATTCCACTCAGGATGATAAATTATGCCTGAACTGAACCAAAATGTTCCTAATGGCCTTAGTCGAAAGGCCTATTACAGGATGTCTAACTCACTTAAATTCCTTTCTGCTTTAAATCGTTAATGATTAAGTATTTTAGGGCTAAAGCGATATGCACTTAAAGGGCACATTGCTTTAAGGTTAGCCAAACTTAAAAATGAGCACCTGAACTGAGGTATACGGACTCGCTCGAGTGACCTCCTTGTGGCGGTGGAATCGGGATATTGTCTCTACAGGTGGGTAATTTTGTGGGGATATTTGCAGGATATCGGGAAGGTTTATGGAAAAGGGAGCAGAGGAACATTTTTGAGCAGAGAGAAACAGCAGCTTTGGCTTGCCCTTGTGGTTTATAAATCACACTTCTGATATTGCAGAGAGGAAGTTTATTTGTCTTTCGTTGTGATATTTGGAGAAGTAAAACATACGGTGACATAAAGGACGTTTTCCCAAAGGAATGGCTGGTAGGTTGTAAGTTTCTAGTCCTGTGCTGACTTACGCAGTTCCTTGCGCTTTTTTGCAGCAAAGAAGGTGCTAAAACTGTCTCGTAACCAAAGATTTGGTCTCCTGTCCAGTTCTGTGCCGCCTGCCCGGCTGCTGACCAGTGAGCGATGCCATACGCTTGTCTGTAAGGTGTGGAAATACGTAGTAGATACCTGTTCAGCATCATCAGCTATAGGAATGTCTCAATTTCTTAGGTTTTTAATGAATCCCAGGAAGTTCCAAGTCACTTCACATGGTATTGGCGCTTGCAGGACCTGTGTGTTCAGAGCAGTGTGCTCATGTGGATGTTAATGCCTGCAAGGTCCAGTTTTGCTTTCAGTAGGCTCATGGATGAGTTTGTTGGACTTGAGGTTTGCCTTCTCATCCTTTTCCATGCGTGCCGTCAGTATGCTGATTCAGCAATTAGACATGCTGTCTTCTGCCTCAAGCCAAATCAGATGTGACCTTAAGATCCAGTGTTCTGTGATCAGACTTAGACGCATCTTCCTCCGGTCAGGGTGTTGATTTGGGGCCAGCAAGCAGCACACACGCGAGCAGATACTGAGATCCCGTAAGGAAATGTCGGTGCATGCCTGAGGTGTGCACACAGAAGCGGGTAACGCTGCAGAGCAAGCTGAAAGAGCACGTTTTCCAAAATACCTAAATTGCTCCTTGTGGTGTACAGACGGATTCCAGGCATCTAGGACCGTAACACTGCCATCTTCCGTCATTTTTATTGCAGAATAAAGGATGGATTCTTTATAAATTTTGAAATACCCATTTTCCTGTGTTTTTTTTTCCCTCTTGATGATACAGCTTCCCACTGGGGATTTTAAGCATTGTTCCCAGCTTGTTTGGGATGCTGTTAGTGTGAATTCCTGGCCCAGTGCACTGCAAACGTCTGGCTCCTTCGGAATATTTCGATTCCCCACTGTGTCGCTTCCCCTTTGATATCTGATGAGTCAGCAGGTCTTTAATTGCTGTTCCTCTTAGCTGGGAGTGCTCTCGTTCAATATGTTAAATATTTGATTGCCCCAGCTTTCCAGATAGAGGCAGGGCGTGCCTTGGGATGAACAAAGTCCTGATGCAAAACCTGTTGCCCCTCCAGACGGCAAGCTTGGGAGCTCACAGCTTCCCAGTGCCACATCTGGGAAGTGTCACCTGGCGTCCCTGGGGGCTGTGGGGTGCAGACGAGGTGGCTCTGGCTGCTGGGGGGCTGTTTCGGATGGCAGCAGCCGTGCTCAGGGGGACTTGCTTCGAGAGGGTCTGCCAGTCGCCTGAGAGACCCGTGCGTGGTCAGGAGGTGAGTGTGGCAGCACTCTCTGCTCCCGGCTGCTCCCAGGGCTCCTTTTTGCTCTTTTTTAAGAAAGCAATGTAGACATAGCCACTGGGATATTCCTGTGCTTGGTGGCTTGTGGAGTGTGCCTTCAGGGACTCAGTAAGATGGGATATTATAGCCAATAAAATTATCATCTTGTAACTGTCCTGAACATATATGTGCATGTATTTCATACTCAGTGAGCTGAAATAAGGGCACTTTTTATAGCACTTTCCAAGTATTTTAAATGAATGTGGTGTGTAGGGGCAATCTCTTGTGTTTTGCATAAGCCTGGCTTCCAGGTAAGGCTGTTACTGGCATGGTTGGGTCTTCAGCCTTATGAGTGGCTGCTTGGAAGGAGAAATCCAGTTCAGGATTAACAAACATGCAGTATCTGCCCACAGAAAGCTGGCACTTGCTGGCTGTACGTGGTCTCTGGTATCTCTCCTCATGGCGCTGTGTAGGAGCGTGCAGACTCTCACATCAAGGCAAAGCATGAACAGTCCCAAGGATCATCAGCTCCGTGGGTTTGAGGCAGTAGCTTCAATGCAGTCTGTGGAGGAGAATAGCCCAAATGTACCTCTCTGCATCCACCTGTGAGCTTCATACGCCATGAAGTTGTATTAGGAGCAGTATATAGAGGAACACAGAGGGCAGCATGCACTTAACACACTCATTCAGTCACTTTGCTTGCATGTGGTGCTGGGAAGAAGAAGGATCTTGAACAGAATAATGGGGAAATGAAGAGCCCTACAGCCTCACTTTGTTAATCTTATTAGCCTGGTCCTAACGTAATAGAAGCTGCTGCAATGCACACGCTCAAGCAATGGCATGAAAAAAATCGCACAAGTTTCCCACCCACTGAGTCCAAGAGAAGCAATCTCACTCCCACCGAAAGGATGAAATAAATGTAGCTGCTATTAAAGCAGAGCAGTGAACACCAGAGCTATCATTTTGTAGAACAGATCTCTTAAATGGACCTTTAGATTAAGAAAAATAGGTGCAGAAAAAAAATCTGTCCTGCAGCAAACTTGGCAGTACTGCTGTAGTGAGACGGAGGAGCCCTATGAATAGATAAGTGGCATTTTCCCACATTATTCAAAGTGCCCACTTGCTGAACAAGTGGAGCAGAAAGTTCTCGGTGGATGAGGAATGGGGAGAGAACAGTCCATCCGCGTGGAGCCTTGACTTCCGCCAGGCCATTAATATCAGGGATGTTTATGACCTTCTAGTCAAGCAAGGGAGAATAACTCATCAGCAGTCAGATTCAATCCAGCTAATGTTTCCAAGATTAAATGCTTACTTGCAGACTGGATCTGATTGCCAATTTTATGGTGAACCCTTTCTGGTTTCAAGCTCCCCAGCGTTAAGTCATGGTGCTGTTTGCAAAGACAAAGCTGGCAAGAAATGAGGGAGAGCTTGAAAGTCTTCCTTTGCTCTGAACAACGCAGGCAATTCCTGCTGCGATGCCTTGTGAAAGCAGAAGTTTCATATCTGGATTCAGCAGATTCCCTCAACGCGAGACAGTCACCCTGGTGGCCCTTCAGCTACATGCAGCTCTCCAAGAGCTCAAAGCCTGTGGTCCTGCCTGGACCATGTTATGTGCCTGGTGGAGCAGCTGATTAATGAAGAAGACCCTACGTGGCCTTCAGGGAGCAGATTGGTCATTATTTCCCCGTGGCACTGCACTTTATTTTTTGAAGTATGCCCCTTAAAGATTTGGCCAGTATCTTCATTAATGGAAACCAGTTGATGGTCCAATCCTATCCAAGGTAATTGGAGAGGGAAGGTTTAGTGACTGCCAGCTTTAAGCACAGGCCAAAGCACAAGCCTTTACAGCAGTAATACATGCTGTGTTCTAGATTGGAAAATCAGGTAAGGAGGTTGCCACTGTACACAAACATCTCGGCTCTCAAGAGTGGATTTGTAATGGAGGTGGGCTTCCCATCACCTATTTAGTGCCCATGTTGGGGAAGATTTCCATAGAGCCAGTTTACCTGTCTCCTGTTGATAAAAATAATTGGAATTATTGGACCTTCAAAGCCGTGGAGAAAGTAATGGATGACCAGCTGCACTTCAAATGAAAAAGTAATCTGTGGAATAATTACTGACAGTCAATCCAAGCCCAGCTGTGAAATATTAATGGATTGCTTGATCAGTCTATACAAAGCTCTCAATCATCCTCCTAGAGAGCAGCACAAATGGGGCAAATGGCTCAGGATTTGCGGTCAGCCAAATTATTGACAGGGGCAGAATAAGATATTCTAATGTGGTATTTGCTATAAGCAAGTAATGGTTATTGGGTCCTAATGGAAAACTTTTTCTTAATATTTATAAGTTTGGGGATGATCTGTCTTTCACCTCTCCAAGCCGCCGCTGTCGTGGTGGACAAGCAGTGACAGCCTCATGTTCTGCAGATCTGGGCACAGTGCTGCTGCACAGCTCAGCAGCGTGTGACAGTCTCGGAGAAAAAAAAAGAAAAATTGAACACAGGGCTTTCTATATTTAACGCTAACCCGTGTGCCTTAGAAAATGTTTGAACAGAATGTATAGAGAGCTTGGAAAGACTGACAAGAAGTGAGCTGCCACCCTGATCCAGCAAAGGACTGCACGTCAGGCGTGCGAACAGTCCCGTTTGCTTCAGAGACACTTTGCATAAGTTTAAGCACTTTGTGAGATTGAAGTCTACTGAGTAGGAGTTCATAAATAAAAAGAGAAACCTCTGCACTGGATTTCTCTTCCTGAGCCCTTGAACTTAACGGAAGTTCAGCTTCAAAATGGGGAGCCAACCAGGGAACGAACACAGGCTGCTTTGATTAGAAATGCTTCAAAGTTTTGATCATGCCATGAGATACGGGCTTCATGCTACGTTTGTTAATGGGAATGATCATTTCTTTAGTGTCTCTTCTCTGTCTACCTCCTCCTGGTCCCAGCAGATCTGTGTCTGCATCCTCCCACGTTGCCTAGATGTGGGAACAGGACAGTGCCAAACCTCAGAGAAAAGTCTGGTTTGTCTCTGAAGGAGATTCCAGTGTTGTGGTTGGGATCTGCCTTCACTATATGTTGCGGAAGAGGAGACAGATAAATCTGAGCATGAAACAGGAACTGCAGCTAATCTAGCAGGTGTGAGTGAAAACTCTTCCCGATTTTGTGTGAAGGTCAAGTATCCCACAGAGTCAGTAAGAAAACATCCTCTACATGATTTGAAGGACTGTGACTGAGTCACGGACAGTTCTTTCTTTGGACAGTGCAAGAGTAGGATGTACATCCATAAATAATGAACGCTGAGCAGAGAGAGAGACACACACAAGAAGGTATCAAAACCTGTCTGTCCCCCCAAGATGGATGTGAGGAACTATGGAACTATTTCTGTTATCGATCTACTTTGATGTCTAATTCCAAGGAAGAGAGGAGTTCCTTAGTGTCTTCTGAATAGCCAAGAGAGAGAATTAGGATCCTTCAGAAAATAATTCAGGGCATCTAAGTTATGCTTCTGCACTGAATGGCACTTGGAGGAATGTCTCTAGCCACCTAATTTAATCATATAAGTTAGGTCCTAAATTTAGTTGGTGTGAATATTCCCAATGCATCAACTTCAGAAACTTCTTTTTAAATCTAGGATATTCTAGCTCAGAACTGACTCTCTTCACTGCAGGAGTTAAGAGATGTGGATCTCTGTAGTAACCTGTACAGCTTTGAATGTGGATGATTTTTGACTCCCTGAGAAGCAAGTGGCCCAGCCATCACAGCTGATAGTGCTGGGATTCCCCTTCTCCGTGCAGCTTCTACAGCTGGCCTTCCATGTAACCTCACATCATTTCTCTCGCCCTTTTTCCTCCTTCCTAATCCCTCACAGATTATGAGATTTTGTAAAAGGGGCAGCTCAAACCCAATTTTTATTGGATTTGTGATTATTATGTTTATCTATATCATAGCCAACCTAGGCTCAGATTTCAACCAATAGACTCCAGCCTCAGTAGTCCATTTGGTTGAACATGGAGCAAGTAGTACAAACCAGGCAACTTTGCTGTTCTGGGCAACGTGGGCTAGAGGAGCAGAGTCTTCCAGTGTCTGCAGTCGATGTCAGAAAGCTTGTTGAGCCACATGTTTGAGATGACTGCTCTAGGTATTATTGCATTATAAATAGCAGCTAATAATAGTAGCATAACAGCAAGGTTCTCAGCTGATGTAAATTGGAAACTGTAATTCCGTAGAAGTTAATGGAGCTCAACTGATTTACACTAGTTGGCTGTCTGGCCCCTAGCAAATGATTCTAAATCTGATAAAATTAAATGAGATTCAAAGCTCCCTCATATAAGAGAATATTAAACCCTATCTCTGCTGTCAGAGTTTTGCACGGCTGTCAGGCTTTGTAGCTGGGGCTTTAAGATCCTGTTTCAAGTTCTTGATTTTATTATTTGATATTTTTTCACTTCTCTCTCTTTTTTATTTTGTTTAGTTAGTTAAATCTTTACTTACCAAAAAGAAGAATAAGAAAAATCACCCATTTTGATGGATCATTAGGTGCCATTTGTTAGTATTCGCAAGTTGTTGGCAGAGATCTTAAAGCCATTGAGATTTGTGCCCTTTAATTTCAGTTCAAAATGCAAATAGACATTGAAAACATCTGTTCGGCATCCGTGTTGGAGAGGTCTGCGGCCTCAGTGTTTTTCCCTTGTTCCTCAGTAAAGTACTGTGAATTTTATTTAATATGACTGCCTCCAGCCTATAAACTGAAAAAAATAATAATCAGGTCTTCAAACCTGCTGAAGGTAAAAGCTGAGCGTTGAATTAGTTCATAAGCTCTCTTTGCTGTTGCCCAACTTGTGGGATGATGTGTAGTGTGGATCAAGAAGGTGACTGGTCCTAGGGAGGGTTACACAGTGGTCAGAAGTGATGAGGAGGTTTAGAGAGGTTCCTCCTTTGGAGATTTTTTGCTGGTCTCCCATCTACCGGCATAAATGCCCAAATCCTTGTCTGGGTTCTGTCGCAAAGATCCAAACTGGCTTAAACGCTTTTAATAGCAGATTTTAGAAATCCAGGCTGGTTTGACAGAACTGGGTCGTGGGATGGTTGGGTGTGCGGTGCCCTGCGTGGGGGTGGACCGAGGAGCGGCTCAGCGTGGGTGTGAGGTGGTGACTTCGCGATCGCTCGGCTTTGTGCAGAACAGCACATTTGACCACAGCGTCTGTTCGGAGGAATATATTTAGATTTGCTGGTTCTGAAACAGAAACCTAACCTAGCGATTGCCCCATGAGTCACTCTTGGCCTCTTACCTGTATGCCTGAATCAGAACAGAGTCAACTGAAATGAAAAAACTCCAATGCAAAACTTTCCCAAGAATTAGGATGACTGGAAACAGCTACAGGCAGGATCTCCAAACAAGTCCCAGGACTGAGACTACTCAGATGGGTGGAAACCATCTCTCACTTGAGGCCGTGCTGCTGTGAATGGTTTTGGGTGGCTTCCACAGATGCTGATATGAAATAAAGTGCTAGAAGTTTGTTTGAGAACAAGTGAAGTGTAAAGCTCAAACCATAGATTTATTTTCTTTGCTGCGTGCTGAAGTCTCAACTAAGCAGAAGGTAAATGAAATCATCAAGATCACTTGTGCTGAATTTGAATAAAATGTAATATGTGTTTAAAAATTCATGGCAGAGACCCACAGTTGCTCATGCAGACATGCAGGGTGCAGTCACAGAGCCTATATTTGCTGTAGGAAACCACCATTAAAAGTTGTGTCTGTCCTTGTTTGAGTTAGGAGGCCCTGGTGCAATTATTTTCATCCAAAAGCTTTCTTCCTCAATTCATCTCTACAGTCAGGCCGTTCTACAAACTGCTTCCCATTGCATCATTTTTACTTGATTCATTCATAAAGCTGAAGTCTCAGAACAAACTTGAAAGAATAAAACATAGTCTGATTCACGTATATTTTTCCTAATTCTGCTAGTGAGCTCAGAAAATCTACATTCTTTGAAAATACAGAGCATTGGATTTCCTGAGGCATAAAAACATCCCTCGTGTTATCATGCCGTAAATCAGAAGTGGTGTCCCCATGCCAGTGGGGCTCCTTCTCCGGATGGAGCCAAGCCACCCTCTTGTGTCCAAGAAGCAGTTGCCGGACAGACTGTGTTTCTCTTAAGACCCTCCAAATGTTGTAGTTTGTTGGTGAGCAAAGTTTATAATTGCTGCAAATAAATATCAAGTAAACAGCAATAAAATATGTACATAGAAAAGAAAATGCCATGTGTCAGCCTAATGAAAAATGAACCTTTCACGGGTCCCTAGAAATTATACGTTACTGGTTTTTGTAAGACTAAGCAAAAAATGCAGCAGTGTTTTGTGCTAAGATTGTTGAATTACTTTGTGTGAGTAAGGGTAACAAGATTTGGACAACACTGGGAGGGAGACAGGGAAATTAATTTTCTTGGTGTGCTGCCTGTAACTTTCAAACAATTCTGGGAGACTCCTGATAAGGGCCGATGAGACTTGTTGTGGGAACAAAATGATGTTAACCAATCTGCGAGTAAACTCCAGCTCGGCACTCCACTTGTCATTATTCAATCTGTCCTGACGAATAACACAGATAAAAGGATACTCTAGTCCCATGATGCAGAGGCTCGATACACACAGTGAATCATAATCAAGCCAGGGACTCATTTTTCCATTTTTTTTTTATTTTTCAGGTAAGAGAAGCAGTTACCAGCTTTTAAATGGTATCATAAATTATTTGTTCTCTTTTGGCAAAAACACTTACTTGCATCTCATAACGGAAGTCATCTGGGCTTTTGGAAAATTATTTAAGGCTCGTTTTAACGTGTGTTGTTAGTTTTTGTTTAGCCAAACTCTGGGCCAAGTATATTTTACTTGATATTAATTAATCCAGAGCTGTGAAATGGGCATACAGAGCCAAACTGCTTTTGTTCTGTATTTTACCCAGTTTTTAAAAATGAGTCTACAAATCCCCCAATCTCTCTCATCCTGTACTTCAGATGAATGCAAGTCTAAAGTTTCGCTTTGTAAGATATGATTTCTTTATTGCTAAATATACTAAATATATTCCTAAGTTAGACATTGCCTCTACTTACTGCATACATCTTAAGAAATGGGTTTTTAGGCTTGTGTATAATAAAGGTATTACAAAGAGTGCTTTAAGGACTTGTAATGCATCTGCAAAGACAGGAGAAACACATTTCCTCTTATTCCAGCTGCAGTACAAGGGCTCCTCTACCATCTTCCTGAAGGAAAGGGGTAAGAAGAGAAGTCAAAGTGCAGCCCCTAGAAATCTGAGTAAATTTTCTTAAATATGTTTCTGAGTAAGTTTTCATGGAGCATCAGCTGACTGTGCAGTCTCCAGGAACAGGCAGCATTTGGTGCCCCTATGTGCTGGTGGTGTTCACCAAGTGGCTTTCACCATCAGCTCTTTCTGCTCCCTTCCATCTAGCTGTTGCCTTGAGCCCTGTTGTGCAGCCCTCAGCTCTTCTGAGCTGACCCAAGAGAAATAAGATACTCCATTAAGGCATGCATTAAGGAGGGCATTGCCTTCTTGTTCCTGTGATAGAGAAATTGTATATTAATTCGTCTAGACCAAAGACATAAATATTTGATTTTCGTGGAGTCACAGTATTTACAAAAAGTATGCAGAGGTCACTTTTGTTTCATTAGTTGAAATAAGCTAAGGCAATTTTAGTTCATAAACACAGTATTTGATTCTATTGGCACAGCTTTTAAATATATTTAAAATCTTGTTACTTGAGGTCTGTAAACAAAATATAGTTCTTTTATCTAATTTATGTTGTCAAGAGCAAAGTAATTTACATAAGAGGTTTGATAGACTATCAGGAACAGCTATACTTTCCGAGAGAAAAGCCTATTAGATAGTAATCTATCTGATAAGCATATTACTTCCACCAGAGCCAAACTGCTTTCGTATTCTGTATAAATAATTCCATTTAGTGTAATTGATTATTTTACAGCAGGAACCAAGATAGATATTGTTGGAGGAGAATCAGCCTATTAGTCATGTTTTGGAGGTTGTTCTGGAGAAGACGGGTTTCGATAAGCTGAAGCTCGTCTGAGCGATTTGCAGAGCAGATCACTAGCCAGGTTGTCATCGTGCAGCTTCTGTTCGCTCTCAAGTATCGGCTGAGCTATTGTAGTTCGGTACGAGATAATAGCAGTGGCTGCACGCAGAAACCAGCTTCAGAGTGATGTAGCGAGCTATCACCATGCCTTGCTCTGGAGCTGTATTATACCTTTGGAAATTGTTAGGCAATCGATGCAGAAAAGCTGCAAATGGCAAGGTTCATTTTGTTTCTGCAAAGGCGTGATTTAGAGGGGCTGCAGCTCCCAGAATACGTCAGGAATACTTGGTTCCTGGTCTGGGGACACTTGGTGGGTACCCCAGCAGCCGGCTGCTCACCTGTGGTATGGTGGGACACCTCAACAGTGTTTTGAGAAGAGTTGTCTGGGGCAGATGTGAGTTGAAACGGTCTTGCTGCAGTGCGGCAAAACTTATTTTATGTAATTTTTTTTAGTGTAATGAAAAGGTTAGCGTGAAACTACTTTGTCTATCTGTTTTGTCTTGCTCTTTACTTCTTGTCCCTGCTTTCTTTTTTTTTTTCCTTGCCTGTGTATTACCTTTTTTCCTGGCTGCGTGATTACATGTTCGCCTTTGGTTTATTGCATTCCCACGGCAAATGGAATCACACACTTCTCGGTGAAATGTGTTGCTGCCAAAGAGCACGAAGCCGTGTTTGTGTGTGAGGACTTCTAAAGGTTCTCTTTAAAAGAGCAGGCTGTGTTTAAGCATAAGTATAATCCGTGTGTGGTGACATTTCAAGGTTATGGAAATCCAGAATTGGTTTTCACACTCAATATTTAAACTTCAGCAATGGGAACAAGTGGTGTCTTTATCGTGGTGGGCTGCCACGCAGGTTAATGCACCTGGAGCAGAAAATAATAGGAAAGGGCGGTTCCTTGAGGGAATGCTTAAAAGTGTTTTTTAATTGTAGTATAAATACATCATTGCCTTTCTAATTCAAGTTATCTATGCATGAGAGGTTACAGGGTGCCATAGGGCCTGCCATCATGATATATTGCCCCTCAAAGGAGCCCTGAAATATAGATGTAGCCCTGCCGAACTTGCAAAAACTCTCTTTAAGCTGATGAAGAATTAGAACTGACACACAGTATTTCTTTATAAAAGTACAAGGTTTTATTTGCATATACTCTAATGGCTTCCAGAGCAGAATGAAAGTAAGTGTAATAGTTCAGGATGAGAAGGGGAAAGAAAAATAATATAATGTGGTTGAAGGGTTTGAAATAGGATTTTTTTTTCTTTCTCATGGTAGTGCTGGGGGTTGTCCTGCCCGCAGGCCAAGCAGGGCTTGAGACTGAAGTTTATATTTCAGCGAGGTTCGGTTGTTGGAAAGACATTGAATGAGCTTCTCCTGGAACTGTGACAACAGCTCCGACCTTTCTAGTGAGCAAAAAGTGGTTCTGGAGAAATACTCCTGAGTGACAGTGGACAATACTCATTTGAATGTGAACCAGGGATTGTCTCCTGAGCAGCCCATGGGATCTTTGCAGAGTGTCTTGTCAAACCATTAGAAGTAGCAAATTGAAAAAAAGAGAGCAAATTGTTCTCATATTTCTAAGAGTGAGTTTGTCCCATCTGCCCCCGTACGCAGCATGCTGGAGAACATGTTTTGCCACCTGAAATCATTCATACACTGAATTGTGACGAGCTGGGCTTTGGTTAGAGCTGCGGGTTATTCTCCACCGCAGCACAGCTGAATTGCAGGGCTGCCTTCCAGAGCCTCTGGTTCACACTCAAACCCGAACTGTAAAGGTGAATCTCATTGCTGAATTCTTTCTACTTCCCCTCGTGCTGTCTCTGAAATGCAATTCCTTCTTTGAGTGTGTATTTTGTAAATGGAGCGAGTAAAACATTAAGTATGAAAAGGAAGTATGAGTTCAGATTTTCAACTAGTGAAACGGAAAT